>JAQZBX010055550.1:0-18391 GCA_029593785.1 Cabassous unicinctus | reverse complement strand
CTAATGTTTCTCTGCCAGCAAGCATGCTTTCTAAATGCTTAACTCTTTATGCTCTGGCTCTCAGCATCTTTCCAACAGGAGAAATAAAAACAAAATATAACATTTGTAAACCTAAAGTAAATATGGCTATTGTAAGTAATGTCTTGACAGTAATAACATTGAATGTTAATGAATTAAAGTCTCCAATCAAGAGACATAGATTGGCAGAATGGATATGTTGTCTACAAGACACTCACCTTAGACATAGGGATGCAAGGAGGTTGCAAGTGAATGTTAGAAGAACAGTTTTACATGCAAACAATAACCAAAAAGGGCAGGAGTAGCTATACTAATATTGGACAAAATTGACTTTAAATGCAAAATTATTGTAAGAGACAAAGAAGGACACTAAATATTAATAAAAGAGGTAATATATCAAGAAGAAAGAACAGTCATAAACATTTATGCACCTAATCTGGGTGCCCAAAATACATGAGGGAAATATTGGAAAAACTAAGTGGAGAAATAGATGACTCTAAAATTATAGTGGGGGAATTTAATACCATTAACACCATTAGACAGAACATCTTGACAGAGGATCAATAAAGAAACTGAGACTTTGAATAATACATTAGAAGATCTTGACCTAATAGACATTTACAGAACATTACACCCAAATACAGTAGATCTACATTCTTCTCAAGCACACATGGATCATTCTCCAGGACTGATCACATGCTAGGTCACAGAACAACTCAACAAATTCAGAAAGATTGAATCTATACAAAGTATTTTCTCTGACTACAATGGAATGAAGCCAGAAATCATTAAGGTGCAGAGTACAAGAATAGGCACAAAGATATGGAAATTACACAACACACTCTTAAACAATTAGTGATCAAGGAGGAAATTGCACAAGAAATCAGTAACTATGTCGAAATGAATGAAAATGAGAACACAACATATCAGAACCTATGGGATGCAGCAAAAGCTGTACTGAGAGGGAAATTAATAGCCATGAATGCTTATATCAAAAAAGAAGAATGAATTAAAATTAAAGACTTAACTGAACACCTAGATGAATTAGGAAAAGAACAACAAACTAATCCCAAAGCAAGCAGAAAGAAGGAAATAAAGATTAGAGCAGAACTAAATGGAAATGAGAATAAGAGACCACTAGGAAAAACTAACAAAACTAAATGCTGGTTCTTTGAGAAGATTAATAAAATTGACAAGCCTTTACATAGACTAACAAAGAAAAAAAGAAGATGCAAATAAATAAAATAAAAAGAGGAAGGCGATATCACCGCTGATCTCACAGAAATAAAGAGTATCATAAGCAGATACTTTGAAAAACTGTATGTAAACAAGATGGATAATTTAGATGAAATGGTCAAGTTTCTAGAAATGCACAAGCAGCCTACATTGACAAAAGAAAAAACTGATGAACTCATCACACCAATCACAAATGAGATTGAATAATTCATAATAAAACCTCCCAACTATTTTGAACCCAGGTCTAGGTGGCTTCACAGGTGAATTCTTCCAATCATTCTGGAAAGAACTAACACCAATCCTGCCTAAACTCTTCAAAAATAGAAGTGGAGGGAACATTGCCTAACTCATTCTATGATGCCAACATTATCCTAATACCAAAGCCACGTAAACTCTACAAGAAAGGAAAACTATAGACCAATCTCTTTAATGAATCTGGATGCTAAAATCCTCAACAAAACACTGGCTAATTGTATTCAACAAGACATTAAACAAAGTATACACTATGACCAAGTGGGTTTCATTCCTGGTATAAAAGACTGATTAAGCATGAGAAAATCAATCAATATAATACACCATATTAACAGATCAAAAGAAAAAAATCACTTAACCATCTCTATTGATGCAGAAAATGCATTTGACAAATTACAGCATACTTTCTTGATAAAAAATGCTTTAAAAATATGAAAAGAAGAAACTTTCTCAACATGATAAAGAGTATATATGAAAAACCCAGAGTTAGCGTCATATTCAATGGTGAATTGCTGAAGGCTTTCCCTTAAGATCTAGAACAAGACAAGGATGTCCACAGTCACCTCTCTTATTTAACATTGTGTTAGTACTTTCTAGGGCACTTAGGAAAGAAAAAGAAATAAAAGGCATCCAAATTGGAGAGGAAGAAATAAAAATTTTACTATATGCAGATGACCTGATCCTATATATAGAAAGCCCCGTGAAATCTACCACAGGGCTTCTAGAGTTGACAAACAAGTTCAGTAAAGTGGCAGAATATAAGATCATCATGGAAAAATCAGTGGCATTTCTGTATACCAACGATGAGCAATATGAGGAGGAAATCGAGAAAAAATCCATTTACAATAGCAACTAAAAGAATCAAATACCTAAAAATAAATTTAACCTCAGATGTAAAAGACTTGTACACAGAAAACTACTCAATATTGGTAAAGGAAATAAAAGAAGCCCTAAATAAATGGAAGACTATCATTAAGATGTCTGTTCTAAACAAATTGATTTACAGATTTAATGCACTCCCAATAATAATTACAATAGCATTTTTTTACTGAATTGGAAAAGCTAGTTATGAAATTATTTGGAAGGGCAAGTGGCCCCAAGTAGACAAAACATAATGAAAAAGAAAAAACAAAATTGGAGGAATCACACTACCTGACTTTAAAATATAGTACAAAGCTACAGTGGTCAAAACTACATAATGTTGACACAAGCATAGACATACTGGCCAATGGAATTGAATTGAGAGTTCTGATATAGATCCTCACATATATGGTCAACTGCTATTTGACAAGGACACCAAGCCCACTCAACTGGGACAGAATGACCTCTTCAATAAGCAGTGTTTGGAGAACTGGATATCATATCCAAAACAATGAAAGGATCAGCATCTCATGCCCAATACAACATTTTAAAAAGATGGATCAAATAAGAGACAAGACCATAAAGCTCATAGAAAATAATGTAAGAAAGTATCTATGAAATCTTGTAGTAGAAAATGGTTTCATAAACTTTACTACCAAAGACTAATCAATGAAAGAAAAATTAGATAAATGGGACCTCCTTAAAATTAAAAACTTGCACTTCAAAGCAGTTTGTCAAGAAAGTGAGAAGGCAGACTACTCAATGGGAGAAAATATTTGGTAACCATCAATCTGATAAGGGCCTTATATCCAGCATATATAAAGAAACCCTATATCTCAAAAATAAAAAGAGGAACAACCCATTTAAAAAATGGGTGAGAGATTAGAATAGACACTTTTCCAAAGAAGAAATACAAATGGCTAAAAGCACATGAAAAGATGCTCAAAATCACTAACTGTTAGGGAAATACTTATCAAAACTACAATGAGATAACATCTTACACCTGTTAGACTGGTGGCTATTAAAAAAACAGAGGGCTACAACTTTTGGAGAGAATGTGGAAGAAAGGGAACACTCATCCACTGCTGGTGGGAATGTAGAAGGGTGCAGCCATTTGAAGGGCAGTTTGGCAGTTCCTCAGAAAACTAACTATAGAACTGCCATGTGATTCAGCAATCCCACTGCTAGGTACATACCCAGAAGAATTGAAAGCAGGGACATGAACAGATATGCACACCAATGTTCATAGAGGCATTATTCATTATTGCCAAAAGTTGGAAGCAACCCAAGTGTCCATCAACAGATGAATGGATAAGCAAATAATGGTATATACATAAAATGAAATAATACTCAGCTGTAAGAAGGCATGTAGTATTAACACATGGAAAAACATGGATGAATCTTGAAGACCTTATGTTAAGCGAAGTAAGCCAGTCACTGAAGGACAAATATTACATGACCTTACTGATATGACTCAGGCAATTTGAACAGACTCATAGAGCTAGAGGTTGGAAGATAACTTAACAGGTGACAGAAAGGGAGTGGAGGGTGATGAGCCGTTGCTTAATATCAGCAAAATCTATGATAAAGTGGAAGTGAGTGGTTGGGCAGTGGATGGGGGTGATAGCGGTGCCATGGATTGATGGGTTCTATGGTAAAGGAATGTGAGGACGAGTATGGTGGGGGACTGGGTCAAACTGTCCATGGAACTAGTGGGAGGGCTGGAGGAAGTAGCAAGTGAAGTCTGGGGATTTGTAAATCTGTGGTAAAAACTACAATGGTGAGAATGTTCTTTTTGCAAATATGGCAGGGGAGGATTATTGGCTCAGGGTGTCAGGGGTTGGGGGATATGCAGGATAGAGTGGATCTGAAGCATGCCTCTATGAAATATGTAAGTGTTCATCTTCTCATAGTGTGTTATCTCAGTGGGTGAAAACCCACACAATAAACAAGAAAATATTAAACTCCCACCCGGGGAGTCCTGCTGTGTTCTCAATTAGAGGGATAAGAATCTCTTGAGAACATAGTCAGTGCCTAATGAAAGAAAACAGACCAATTTGTCAAGCCCTCAATATTATTGCATGTAACTGTGAACCTTATTCTTCAAAAATTGCAACTTAATGGTTACCATAAGTTCCAAGGGGAGGGGGAAGGAAGACGAGAATAGATGGAACATAGGGCATTTTTACGGCATTGGAATTGTTCTGCATGATCTTGCAATGATGGATACAGTGCATTTTAAATCTTGTCAAAACCTATAAATTGCACGATGCAAAATGTAAACCGTAATGTAAACCTTTGACCATGGTTAGCAGCAATGCTTCAACATTTGTATGTCATTTGTAACATATGTACAATCCACATATGAAATATTATTAATTGGGGAAAGTCAGAGAGGGGGAGGGATTGGATATATAAGAATGCCCCATATTTTCTTTGTGACTTTTCTGTAACCTAAAGCTTCTTTTAAGATAAATGAAAAAAAAATAAGATATTGGGGGAAAATAAGAAAGAAATTGTCACTGTACATAAAAGATAACAGATCTTAAAAGTGATGAAAAACACAATGAAAAATTTTCTAAATTTTTTTGTATTTTGTTTGTTATTTATTATAATTATTATTACTTCCTTCTTAATTTTATTTGGTTATTTTTTGGGAGGTTTTGGATTGCTGACAGGTCCTAACTGGCAGGGGAAGATAACTGGCATGGGGTGTCGGTAAAGGGAAGACGTGTGGGGAGGGGTGCACCTGTGGCATGCCTCTATGGCATATAAATATGTTCAAGTGTTCATGGGGCATTGTCTCTGTGGGTGGAGACCCACACAATGACCAAAAGAATACTGAATTCCCATCCTAATGAGTCCTGCTACAATCTCTGAGAGAGTGGCAAAAATCCCCCGAGTACATGGGGGTTGCCTAGTGAACAAGGACAGACCATTATGCCAGGCCCTTGATATTGATAATTGTAGTTATGAACTTTTTCTTGTGAAATTGAAACTTAACTTAGTATTATATATTGCCTAACAGTTACCTCTTGAAAGCCTCCTTGATGCTCAAATGTGGCCTCTCTCTATGCCAAACTCACCATGTAGATTCACGAACTTCCCACTGGTGTGGGGCATGACTCCAGAGGATGAGCCTCCCTGGCACCGAGGGATTATTACCAAACAGTGAATAGCGATGCATCTGGGAAAAGACCTTGACCAAAAGGGGTAAATATTATACAAATGAGTTTTTATGGCTAAGAGATTTCAAAGTGAGTTGAGAGGTTATTCCAGATGTTACACTTATGCACATCTCAGCAGGATCTCATTGACTGCCACAATAAACAGTACCTCAAACAGCGGAACTCCTGAAGGCTCTAGAGACATCCAGACACTATAAGAAGGGCAGACAAGCTCAGGAATTCAGCACCCTGTCAATGGACCTTGCTTTGGAATATATGCTCCCCAATGTCACAAAGTTAGACTTATTTATATTTTCCCTACACATGGCTCTTCTGCCCCTTTTATTTGAACCTATAATTAGCACTATACTAGTTAAATATATGTCCCATATACTTAAAGTTTCAGTCTTTCATATGCCAGTTGAACCCCGAATCTCAGCAGAGTTGCAACACCTACTCTCCAGTTCATTGGACTCAACCCTCACTACTAACAAAAGGATGATGATGGACAATGCCCATCTCCAAAATCAGAGAGTATCTACAACTGCAAGCAAGACAATTCCATCCATCTGCCCCATGGGATCTAAGCCCCCTTTCAACCAGTAACAGAGTGGGAATCACCATCCCAAAATCCTCAAGACTGGAGAATGAACAGTAGACTAAAGTAGACTTATTATTATTCTATTGTTATTCTTTTACAGGCTTATTATTATTCTAGCAATGGAAGAACTTGTATCATTGCTATAAAGGCAGTGCCCACCAGGTGTTCTGAGTGGAGGAAAATGGAAAAATAGGTGTAACTTGAGTACATTTTTGGGTCATTAAGATTGTCTTGCATGACATTGCAGTGATGGATACAGGCCACTATACATTTTCTCAAAACATAAAATTGTGCAGGGCAATGTGTAAACTATAATGTAAACTATAGCTCATGGTTAGTAACAATGCTTCAAACTGTGTTCATCAATTGTAACTAATGTAGGACACTAAGGAAAGATGTTAATGTGGGAAAGTGTGGGAGGGGGAGGGGGTGGAATATATGGGAATCCCTTATACTTTTATGTCAAATTTATGTAATGTAAAGCCTCTTTAAAAATTAAAAGAAAAGTAGTACAAAGGAATGACAGATGAAGGACGCATTATTACCTTCATTTCCAATAAAAGTTATTTCAAAGCACATGACAGCATAGAAACCAAGTGAACATGCTATCTGAACCTCAGAATTAGGCAGAATCATATGCCGTCTTTGAAATGTCAGACATCTCCCCTTCATGAGGGTACCTATTTTCCTAGAATACCTGAGCAGAGTGCCTCCTCTAAGTGTGGACTTTTCTCCTAATGGAAAACAGCAAAAATGAGCCAAATTTTCACGGTTACTTATTTTTAATTTTTATTTTTCCAGCCATATAAAAATATGCTTTATTTAGAATAGTGTAAATGAAGGAGAGGGGAGAGAGATGTATATTTATAAAAATTGAGGTTTTTTTTTTCCATACAGAGAGAACCTCATGGATTTGGGAAGAGTTTTCCCCACAACAGTAGAGGAAGGCAAAGTCTAGGAAATTGCTTCACACAATTTCCCTCTGAGGCTAGCTCTTTGTTCCATGAACCAGTGTTATTGCTTTATTATGATGTATGTCTAGGTTTGCCTCAGACCTCAAGTTGAACTTTGAAAGATGGGGTGCATACTTACACAACTGATAGCTAACATTTTTCTTGATTCATGTGGTAGATTGAATTACATACTGCAATAAACATTTGTTTTTTTAAATAAAATTTTATTGAAGTATATCATTCATACATGAACATATATAAACAATAAGTGTATAGTAAAATTTGTGGATACACAAAACAAAAATAGATATCATCATACAAGGCTCCCATACAACTACCCACCACCAAACCTTGCATTGTTATGAAACATTTGTTAAAATCTATGAAAGAGCATCATCAAAATATTATTGCTAACTATAGCCCATATCTTACATTTGGTATATTTCCCCCCAACTTACACAATTATTAGCACACTATATTAGTATTATATATTCATTATCATTCATGAGAATATGTTATTTTGCTTGTCCTGTTAACCACAGTCCATCATCCACCACTGGATTCCCTGTGTTAAACAGTCCCAAGCTTTGCACAGTCCATTCAAAGTGGACACTCAGTGGCTCTCATTTTCATTACAGAGTTGTGCTGTCATCGCCTCAGTCAATTTAAGAACATTTTCATTACTTCAAAAGGAAAAATCCCATGCCCTCTTTTGTCCCCCCATTGTTGTCCCTTAGTATTGAAATATCTTTTTGCCATTGCTGCGAAATATTACAATATTACTGTTAACTATCATCCGTAAGTTGCATTAGTTGTAAATATCCTGTGTATCACCATATTCTTAGCACTTTGCAAAAGAGCGTTCTTATAATTATAGTATTAATCACAATCTTCATCCACCACCAAAATCACAATGCTATACATTCCCCAGATTATTCTCTAGATTCCTTTCAACTGACATTTATGTCCACAGACTACCCTTTTCACCCACAATCACTTTTATAAATGAGTAGTGTTAACTATACTCACTATAATGTGTTACTCTCAACTCTATTCATTTCTACACTTTTACAATTTACCTTTTTAATATTAATACATAAATTAAGCATCAACTCCCACTCTCAACCCACATTCTACATCTTAGTAACATTTAGAGTTTACCTACGTAAGTTTACTCATTATATTTAGTACATATTAGTGAGACCTTATGTGCTGCTTAGGCTAATGTGTCAACTTGGCAAGATAATTATGCCCAGTTGTTTGGTCAAGCAAGCACTGGGTTAATTGTAATACAAGGACATTTATGGGCTTTAGTTATCAGTGAGCTTGCTGCATAGATGGCTGATTACATCCACATCAACCTGGGAGATTTCATCAGCAATGAGTGACGCTTTAGCCAATCAGTTGAATGCCTTAAAAGGGGAAGTGATTTCAGCATTCAGAGAGAATTTCCCAGCTCGTCTTTGGACAGCCAACATCTCCCTGAAACTCAACAAGGAGTTTCATCGGAGCCCCTGGTTTGCAGCCTGCCTGGGGAACCTGTACTTGTGCGTCCCCATGGTCACGTGAAAGACTCTTGTAAAACCTCATACTATTTACAGATATCTCCTGCTGATTCTGTTTCCCTAGAGAACCCTGACTAATACACCACAGTTGCATGAGAGAATTTTATAAATATCTATACTATTTAGAGATATCTCCTGTCAATTGTTTCCCTAGAGAACCCTGACTTATACACCACATGCATTTGTCCTTTTGTGTCTGGCTTATTTCTCTCAACATAAATATCCTCTAGTTTCATCCTCATTGTCATATGCATTCCAATTTCATTTCTTCTTAAGGCTGAATAGTATTTCACTGTATGTATATTCCACATTTTGTTTATCCTTTCATCTGTTGATTGACACTTGGTCTGGTTCCATATTTTAGCAATTGTGAACAATGCTGCTAAGAACATTGTGTGCAAATAGTTTACATCCTTGCTTTCAGTTCTTCTGAATTTATTCCTAATAATGGAATTGCTAGATCATATGGCAATTCTAAATTCAGCTTCTTGACATACTGCCAAACTTTCTTCCACAGAGGCTGCACCATTGTATATTTGCACAAACAGTGAAGGAGTGTTGCTATTTCTTCACATCCTCTCCAGGACTTGTAGTATTCTGTTTTTTTCAATAATGGCCATTCAGTAAGGTGGAAAATGGTATCTCATTGTAGTTTTGATTGGCATTTCCCTAATAGCTAGTGATGTTGAACATTTTTTCATGTGCTTTTTATCCATACGTACTTCCTCTTTGTAGAAATGTCTATTTAAGTCTTGTGCCCATTTTTAATTGGGTTGCTGGTGTCTTTATCTTGAGTTGTGTGATCTCTTTATATAATATTCATATAAAACCCTTATTGAATACTTGATTTCCAAATATTTTCTCCCATTGAGTAGACTGCCTTGTTACTTCTTGAGAATGTCTTTTGAAAAACAAAAGTGCTTAATTTTGAGAAAGTCCCATTTCTCTACTCTTTCTTTTGTTGCTCCTGCTTTTTTGTAAGGTTTAAGAAATTACCAACTACGACAACATCTTGAAATTGTTTTCTTACTGTTTCTTCTAAGAGTTTTATGGTTGTCCCTTTTATATTTAGGTCCTGGATCCATTTTGAGTTAATCTTTGTATAAGATGTGACTGTGGATTTCTAGCTCTCCCCGCACCAATTTTTTAATAGACTGTTCTGGCCCAGTTGGGTGGGCTTGTGGGAAGTCACTTGACTTAGATGTGATAGTCTATTTCTGAGTACTTGATTCAGTTCCATTGATCAGTCTCTCTATCTTTATGCCATTATCATGATGTTTTTTTTACCACTGTTTCTAAGTAATATGCTTTAAGGCCAAGAAGTGAAAGTCCTCCAGCTTTTTGAAGACATTTTTGGTTAATCAGAGCCCCTTTAACCTTCCAAATAAATTTGATAATTGGCTTTTCAATTTCTGCAAAAATGCCTGTTGGGATTTTTTTTGTGATTATATTGAATCTATAAATCAGTAAGGATAGAATTGACATCTTAATGATATTTAGTATTCCTGTCCACGAACACGGAATGCCCATTCATTATTAAAGACAGCTTTGGTTCCTTTTGGAACATTTTGTAGTTTTCTGAATACTGTCCTTTAGGTCCTTAGATAAGTTCATTTCTAAATACTTGATTCTTTTAGTTGCTACTATAAATGGAATTTTCTTTTCTGATTTTCTCCTCAAATTTCTCATCAATAGCATATAGAAATACTATTGATTTTTCATGTTAATCATAAATGATGCCACTTTGCTGAACTCGTCTATTAGTTCTAGCAGCTTTGTTGTGAATTTTTTTAGGATTTTCTACATATAGGATCATATCATCAGCAAATAGAGAAAGTTTTACTTCTTCATTTCCTATCTAGGTGCCTTTTATTTCTTTATCTAGCTTAATTGCTCTAGCTAGAACTTCTAGTACAATATTTAATAACAGTGGAGACAGTGGACATACTTGTCTTGTTCTGATCTCAGTGGGAAAGCTTTCAGTCTTTCATCATTGAGTACAATGCTAGCTGTGGATTTTCATATGTACACATTACCATGTTGAAAAAACTTCCTTCTATTCCTATCTTTTAGAGTGTTTTTATCAAGAAAAGATGCTGTATTTTGTCATATTCCTTTTCTGCATCAATTGAGAAGATCATGTGATTTTTCTTCTTCAATGTATTAATGTAGTTTATTATATTAATTGATTTTCTTGTATTGAAAAACCCTTGCATCATGGTGTATAATTCTTTTAATATGCTTTTGGATTTGGTTTGCAAGCATTTTGTTAAGGATTTCTGCATCTATATTCGTTAGAGATATTGGTCTGTAATTTTCTTTTTTCATAGTATCTTTATCTGATTTTAGTATTAGGGTGATATTGGCTTCATAGAATGAATTTGGTAGCATTCTTTCCTGTTCAACTTTTTGGAAGAGCTTGAGCAAGATAAGTATTAGATGATCTTTGAACGATTGGTAGAATTCACCTGTGAAGCCATCTGGTCCTGGGCTTGTCATCATGATGGTGGTTTTTGATGACCGTTTCAATCTCTTCACTTGTGATTGGTTTGTTGAGGTGTTCTCTTTCTTCTAAGTTCAGTGTAGGCTGTTCATGCATGTCTAGAAAATTTTCCATTTCATTACATTGTCTAGTTTTTTTGGTGTACAGTTGTTCATAGTATCCTCTTATAAGCTCTCTTATTTCTGTGGGGTCAGTGGTAATATTCCCCCTCTCATTTTGGATTTTACTTATTTGAATCGTCTCTCTCTTTTTCTTTATCAGTCTAGCTAAGGGTTTGTCAATTTTGTTGATCTCAGAGAACTATCTTTTGGTTTTGTTGATTCTCTTTATTATTTTTTGTTCTCAATTTCATTTATTTCTTCTCTAGTCTTTATTATTTCTTTCCTTTGGCTTGGTTTGGGATTAGTTTGCTGTTCTTTTTCTAGTTCCTCCAGGTGTGCAGTTAGGTCTTCAATTTTAGCTCTTTCTTCTTTTTAATGGAAGTATTGAGGGCTACAAATCTCCCTGTCAGCACTGCCTTTGCTGTATCCCATAGATTTTGATATGTTGTGTTCTCGTTTCATTCATCTCAAGGTATTTACTGAATTCTCTGTCAATTTCTTCTTTGACTCACTGATTGTTTAAGAGTGTGTTATTTAATTTCCATATATTTATGAATTTTCACTTTTTCCTTCCATTATTGATTTCCGGCTTCTTTTCATTAAGATCAAAGAATGTGTTTTGTAATTTTTTTTATCTTTTTAAATTTATTAAGACCTGTCTTGTGACCCAACATATGGTCTATTCTGGAGAAGGATCCATGAGCACTTGAAAAGGATCTATAGTCTGCTCTTTCGGGGTGTAAATGCTTTATAAATGTCTGTTAGGTATTGTTCATTTATCATATTATTCCAACTTTCTGTGTTTCATTATTTGTCCTCTGTCCAGATGTTCTATCCAATGCTAGAGTGGTGTGTTGAAATCTCCAACTATTATTGTAGGGACATTTATTTGTCCCTTCAGTTTTGCCAGTGTGTGCCTCATGTATCTTGGGGTACCTAGGTTAGGTGCATAAATACTTATTATATTTATTTCTTCTTGGCTAATTATTCCTATTATTAATATATATAATTACCTTCTTCATATCTCATAACACTTTTGAGTTAAAATCTATTTTGTCCAATATTATTATCACTACTCCAGATCCCTTTTGTTTACAATTTGCACAAATATCTTTTTCCATCCTTTCTCTTTCAACTCAATTGTGTACTTATAGCTGAGGTGATTCTCTTGTAGGCACCATATAGATGGCTCCTATATTTTTATCCATCTTTCAGTCTATGTCTTTTGATTGGGGAGCTCAAGCCATTAATAATCAATGTTATTACTGTAAAGGCATTACCTACTTCATCCATTTTATCTTATGGCTTTCCACTGTCATATCTTACTATTGTCTGTGTTTTTACCCTTTAATTTACCCCTCCTAATAATCTTCATTCTACAGTTTTCTCCAAATCTCTCACTCCTGTTTTTTTCGTTCAGGCTGCAGCACTGTCTTTAGTATATCTTGTAGTTCTGGTCTTTTGATAACATACTCTCAGTTTTTGTTTGTTTGTGAAGACTTTAAACTCATGCTCATTTTTGAATGACAATATTGTCAGATACAGAATTCTTGGCTGGCAGTTATTCTTTTTCAGTACTTGAAATACTTCATACCATTTTCTTCTCACCTCCATGGTTTGTGATGAAATGTTGGCTCTTAATCTTATTGAGTTTCCCTTATATGTGATGCTTTGTTTTTCTCTTTCTGCTTTCAGAATCCTCTCTTAATTTCTGATATTTCTCATTCTGCATAGTAGGTGTCTTGGAGTAAGTTTATTCATATCCTGTTTGTGGTATGTTTTCCTTCTTGGATGTTGATGTTTAAGTCTTTCAAAAGAGTTGGGAAGTTTTTGATAATTATTTCTCAAATATTCTTTCTTCTCCTTTTCTATTCTCTTCCCTTTTGGGGACAATGAAAATAGATATGTTTGTGCATTTCACATTATCATTCAATTCCTTAAGACTCTGTTCCATTTTTTCCATTCTTTTCTATTTCTGTTCTCCTGTCAAGTTCAGATGTTCTGTCCTTGATATCACTAATTCTGTCTTTGATCAATTCAAATATGCTGTTATATATCCCTAATGTGTTTTTAATCTCATCCATTGTGACTTCCATTCCCATAAGCTCTCTTATTTTTCTTTACAGTCTTTAAAATTGTTCTTTATATATACTCAGCATTTCTTAATATCTTTTATCTCTTTGGTCAAATTTTCCTTCAACTCTTAATTGATTTAGGAGACTTCTGTGATTTTCATCAATTAGTTGTCCTAAATCCTGTATCTCTTCAGGATATTTGGTTTATTCCTTTGTCTGGGTCTTCTCTTCCTTTTTGTTTGTATGACTTTTAATTTTTTGCTGATGTCTAGCCATCTGAATATGTTGGTGAATTAGCTCTTATATAAGTTATCAAAATTGGGCCAGGGACTCACTAATGTGGTGCAGATTTTTTTCCTCAGGGATTCAAGATGAAAAAGATCAAAATGCTATTTTGTTTTTTCTTTTTCTACAGTTTCCTGGCTGGCCAGTAGATGGCACTCATCAGCGAAGCTGCCCTCAAAGGTGTCTCTTTCAACCCCTGCTTATCCATGCTTCTGGTCTGGCCAGAGCTGAGATTCAAAGTGAGCTCTGCTGCCAAATTCACTGAAGACAAAGCACTCTCAGCGTTCCCCTGCACCCTCCCTTTCTCCAGGGGGGAAGACATTTGTTCCCCTCTCGGTTGGCTTCAGTTAGCCACAGGTTTTATCCAGGCTGTGCACTGTGTTGATGGGTATTGGGGTCCATTCCCAGCCTCAGCAGGGGTTTATTAACTCACAGTTGTCATTTCAGCTTCTTGGTCTCTCTGCCCCTCACCCTGCTGGGGTTGTGCAGCACTGGCCTGCTCTGTTAACTTCCAAAGCAGGTCCCTCAGACAGCTTTTTGCCCTTTCTCCATTGTTTTTGTTATAGAGTTGAGCTCTGCCTGTCTACTCTGATGCCATCTTCCCGGAAGTCTCACAAACATATGTTTTTAATCTTAATCTATGTTCTTGTGTGTGTGTGAACACATTATAAATAGGACTTCTGGAAGATGTTATTTTAGGTAAGATGTGGCCAACTAAATCAAGTTGTGTCTTAATCTGTATTACTGGAAGCCTTATAAAGAGAAAGCCACAGAGAAGAGCCAAAAAGACGAAGTCAGCCATAAACCAGAAGAGCAAATGAAAACAGAAAATATTGTCATGAGACAGGAGGTGGAAATGCAAGCCAAGTAACCCCAATGTTTGCCAACAGTGAGCACCAGAACACTATAGACTTCAGGAGAGATCAAGGTTTGCCTGTAACTTGATTTTAGAATTCTGATTGGAAATGTTTTGTCCACTTGTTTATCCATTTCATTCCTAAAGTACAATCTAAAATATCATTTTCTCAAAGAGATTTTAACTCATTCTCCAAACTAGATTATTTCACACATGCCATTATCTATCATGAGAAATAATTCTCTCTATATATATTTTTTTACTAGTTAAAGTGCCTTTCTTTCAATACTGGAAACTCCATGTAGGAAGAGGCTAGTAGAAACTGCACATCAATACATTTAGCATCTAGCACAATGCTGAACACATATTATTTAATTGATACAAATTTTTGAATGGATGGAAAAAACTTGCTATGGAGAATAAAAATAGGTAATAATTTTATAGTACTTCTTCTCTGGCCAGGAAATGTTTTAAGTGTTAAACATATATTAATTAATTTAATCCTCACAGCAATCCAGTGAGGTAGACACTATCATTATCCCATTTTATACATTTGGTTGATCCTGAAGCACAAGTGGGTAACTAACTTGCTTAATATCACAGGGTTCATGAGGGAAAGATCTAGGTTTCAAACATAGACTCCAGTACTGACTTCAGGATTTGAATATTTGCCTGTTTTGCAAAGCTGTTTCCAAGAGCCATAAAAAGAATCCCAACTGACCACCAATTGCCAAGTCATTTAGAGCACATTTGGAAATACATAATTTTTCTAGTTTATATTTTTCTACTAAGAATTTCTTGTTATAATAAGTAGATAAAAATTTCTGTGGATTAATTCATTCAGACTTCATTTATTTTTTTCCATGTATGGAAAGCAACATAACTTATTCACTTGAAAAAAGAGCTTGAGAAAATCTGAGAAGGTAAATGGATTTCCTCAGAAAATGGTTGGATTCCCTGAGGAGACCTTGGCAAAGAAGCAGGTTAGACTTGTGGAATAAGGAGTTATAAAAGATTTACTTCTTATATTTTTTGTGGCCATGGAAATCCTATTTCTTTGCTCCCTAAAGTACTCTGACTCCCTTGCCAGGAACTGAGGTCATTTCAGTTTCATTTTGCAGTTTAGAAAAATCAGTTAGATTCTAGATATTACAAGAAATAAAAGATAAGAGAGAGAGAACCAGCAAGATGGCAACAGAGTAAAGAAATCAGCTCCTGCTACAGGACAGTTGGTGATTAGACAGAGCTATCTAGAGCATTTGTTTGGGGGCTCCAGGAGACCAGAAGTGCATCCAACAACATCCTTGAAAGAATAGAAGCAGGAGACTGCCCATCTACAGAGAAGATTCATAAATAGAGCCTTCCAAGTCACGGAGGCCAGTGCCCAATCTACACCGGAGGCACAAGCTGCCTCTGGAGCTGCTCCGTGGCTAGAATTGGAAGCTCCACCTCCCAAAAATGGGGAAGGAAGAGATGGTTGGGCACCAACTTCAGCTACTGATTAGTAAATTCAGCAACCTAAAGTATAATCCTAAGAATAGCTAAAGTTTGAACCTGTCAAGTCAGGAAGGGGCTGGTGGCCGCCATCTTTAACTCCGCACCTGACATGAGGGGAAGTGGGGCTGACTGAAAATCACAGTGCTGGTAAGGACTGGCTTCTATCCATCTAGATCAGATTGCTGCTTTAGCCTAAGGAAGGAAGCTGGGGGAGCTGTGCCAGCCTCTCCAGGAAATTACAGGCCATGCCGTGGAGGGTGATCATTCTACTTTGGCAGCACAAGCCACCCCAGGAGCTATTCTGTGGCAGGAATTGGAAGCTCCATTTCCCAAAAACAGGGGAGGAAGAGATGGTTGGCCGCTGATTTCATCCACTGATTAGTAAAAGTATAGCCCTAAGAACAGCTAAAGTTTGAGCCTGTCGGAGTCAGAGGGAGACCAGTAGCCTCTATTTTGACTCCACCCACAGCATGAGGGGAAGCCAAGCTGACTGAAAATCACAGTGAAGGTAGAGACTGGTTTCTTTCGCCCAGATTGACCTGCAGCCCTAGCCTAGACTTCAGCCCCACCTCTAGCAGGGAAGAAGCTGGTGGGCCCTGCACCAGCTTATCCAGGTAACTGCAGGTACATTTAGCTGGCACAGACTGAATAATCAGAAGTCTACCAGGGCAACTGTGGTCATCTTGGACTTGTACTGCATAGATTGCTGCCCTAAACCTGCATCTCCATCCCTGCCTCAGGCAGGGGAGAAAGAGGCATGAAACTTCATCAGTTTCTCCAGACAACTACAGTCTAGGCCTGCATGAGTTGGCTTATTCCACACAGCTGCAACTCTGTCCCTACCCCTGGCAAAGAAGAAAGTTGGGAGAAGCTTCATTGGTCCTTGGGGCAATGAGGGCAGCTTGAACCTCCACAGCTTATGGCATCAACTACATCCTTGGCTCCTACTATACATCCAGCAAAGGAGAAAGGGCAGGATGCCCTAAATTAAGAGAAAAACTGCTCCCAGGATAAATACTCTAGTAAACCAGATGCCAAGACACCAACAAAAAATTACAATCCACACCAAGAAACAGGAAGATATGACCCAGTTAAAAGAACAAGATACGACTCCAGAGGACATAAAGGAGTTGAGACAACTAATAGAGTTCAAACATATCTTCTTAATAAATTCAATGAGATGACTAAAGAAATTAAGGATATTAAGAAGACACTGGATGAACACAAAGAAGAAATTGAAAGCATACATAGAAAAATAGCAGATCTTATGGGACTAAAAGGTGCAATAAATGAAATTAAAAATACACTGGAATCATATAATAGCAGATTTGAGGAAAGCAGAAGAAAGAATTGGTGAGCTTAAAGAAATGGCCTCTGAAAGTGAACATACAAAAGAACAGACGAAGAAATGATTGGAAAAACTTGAACAAGGGCTCAGGGAACTAGACAGCAAGAGATGTGCAAACATACATGCCATGGGTGTCCCAGAAGGAGAAGAGAAGGGAAAGGGGGCAGAAGGAATATTTGAAGAAATAATGGTAAAAATTTCCCAACCCTATTGAAGGACAAAGATATCCACGTCCAAGAAGCTTGACATACTTCCATCTGAAAAAATCTGAATAGACCAACTCCAAGACATATGCTAATCAGAATATCAAATGCCAAAGACAAAGCGAAAATTCTGAGAGCAGCAGAAGAAAAGCAATCCATAACATATAAGAGATACCCAATAAGATTAAGTGCTGATTTCTTACCAGAAACCATGGAGGCAAGAAGATAGTGGTATAATATATTTAAGATACCACAAGAGAAATCTTCCAGCCAAAAATCTTATATACAGCAAGAGCATCTTTTAAAACTGAGGGCGAGTTTAGAAATATTCACAGATAAACAGAAACTGAAGGATTTTGTAACCAAGAGACCTGCTTTGCAGGAAATATTAAAGGGTGTGCTACAGCCTTAAAATAAAAGATAGGAGAGATAAGCCTGGAAGAGAGTCTAGGAATAAAGATTATATCAATAAAAGTAATGAAAAATGTCAAAAAAGTGGTGAAAAGAATATGACAGATAAAACCCAAATACTCAGAAATAAACTTAACCAATGATGTAAAGCACTTGTATGTGGAAAACTACAATTCATTGTTAAAAGAAATTTAAAAAAAGATTTTAAATAATTGGAAGAACTTACCATGCACATGGATGGTTAAAAAACAGATCCTCACATCTATGGTCAAGTGATTTTTGACAAACCTGTCAAACCCACCCAGCTTGGGCAGAACAATCCATTTAACAAATGGCCCTGAGAAAACTGGATATCCATAACAAAAGAAGTAAAGAGGACCCCTACCTCACACCATATACAAAATTTAACTAAAAATTTATAAAAACCTAAATATAAAAGCAAGAATCATAAAGCTTCTG
>JAQZBX010055549.1:5901-18491 GCA_029593785.1 Cabassous unicinctus | reverse complement strand
GTTTTGTGTTGTCATTCAACTCTCTGAGCCCCTGCTCAATTTTTTCCATTCTTTTCTCTCTCTGTTCTTTTCTGTCTTCAATTTTAGCTGCTCTGTCTTCGGTATCACTTATTCTTTCTTCTATCATTTCGAGTCTGCTGTTGTATGCCTCAAATGTGTTTTTGACTTCACCTATTGTGTCTTTCATTCCCATGAACTCTGTTACTTTTCTGTTCAGGATTTCAAATTCTTCTTTGTGTTTGCTCAATGTCTTCTTGATGTCAGTTATCTCTTTAACTATATTGTCTTTCAACTTATTAATTCGATTTTGGAAATTTGTGCTCATCTTGCTGATTAGTTCTCTCAAATTCTGCATCTCTTCTGGGACTTTGATGTATTCCTTTTCTTGGGCCATGTCTTCTATTTTCTTAGCATGGCTCGTAATTTTTTGTTGGTGTTTAGGCATCTGGTAGGTTGTATTTTACTTAGATGCTCTATCTCTTTCTCTTTTATAGGGTTCTAGTGGCAGGAGGCTGTGAATTATCACAGCTCTTTGATTTGTGGCTCACCCTTGATTGTTAGGATTTTCCTGCTGGTTGCTCAAAACTGGGCTCTGCACCCAGTAATTGGTTGTAGAGTCGTTTCCTAGGGCTTTGGGCAGTGAGGCTATAGAGGCCAGGAAAGCCTCTCCTATTTAATTTTCTTATGTGCACTTCCTTGGTCTGCCAGGAAATGGCGCTCATTGGCAGCTCTCAATTCAATGCCTGGTCGGACTGTATTTGTTGTGACACAGACCAGATCAATGTGATAGAGCTTCCTGTCTGGGGGCTAAGAACCTTGTAATTTAAACTTTCGGAGACAGTTCTCCAGCCTTCTCTGGCAGCCCCCTCCCTTTTCCCAGCTGGGAAATATTTCCTCTCATTTCTGAATCCTGGACAATCAGTCCCTGTTAGTAGAGGAGGAGATTGGGAGATTTGAATATCTTTAACCCCTTGCAGGCTCCAAGGCAAACAATGGCGCAGCCCCACCCAGCCTGGACTGGCTCTTGGGACAGGGCAGACCAAACCTGGGAGTCAAAAGCAGGGTCAGCCCCAGGCTCTGTCTCCCCTCTCCTGTGGAGTCCTCAACAATTAGTCCAGGCTAGAAGAGAGGGAGATTGCGAGGGTCGAACTTCTCCAGTCCTTCCTAGGCTCCTAGGGCAAACTGCTGTGTGGAAGGGGCTGTGGGGCTCCGCAGCCCAAATTTGCAGGTCAGAACCTGAGTCAGCCTAAGGCTGTGTCCCTCTCTCTCCCCTTTACGGGAGTGGTAGATCCCTGGAGCCCTCTTTGTCTGTAGTCGCAGGCCCAGAGGCCCGAGAATTCTAAAGAGTGTGGGGGAGGGTGCCAGCAGCAGCCGCTGCTACTGATTAAAAACTCATGGTTCTGGTTCTGTTGTCGCGATTTTTCTCTTTTGTCCCTCTCTCCTCTCTGTGGTGTGCAGTCTTCCCCTGCTGTCCTAAACCCTAGAAGATCTATTTTGGGTCTGTTTCAGCCTGTTCTCTAGCTATTTTTCTGGAGAAGAGATTCCTGTGTGTTACTAGTCAGCCACCTTCCCGGAAGTGTAAAATGGAAAATTTTATGTTGTATATATATTACCACTATTTAGAAAAGGTAACCTCTCTGTTTTTGGATCACATCCTCTCCTTAGTACTGCACTTTTGGATGTGTCCACCCTACTCCCACATAATCAATTTTTTCCACTTCATTTAATTATTTTCTTGCTTCCAGATCATTCCCATCACCAGATAAACAGGCTCCACTAATTCCCATTTAAAGAAAGAAAGGAAGAACACTGTCTCTCTTGATCACACATATCCCTCTACCACCCATTTACTGCTATGGTCTCCTTCAACACAAAACTAATCAAATGAGATGCCTGTATGCAACATCTCCATTTCCTAAACTCTAAATTACTTTTTTTATTGTTTTTATTTTTGAGGTACCAGGGCTGGGGATTGAACCCAGGACCTCGGATGTGGGAAGCCGGCACTCAACCACTGAACCACGTTGGCTCCCCTGAGTTGGTTTTTGCATTTGTTTGCTTGTTTTTGTTTTTTCTGTTTCTTGTTTGTTTGTTTTTAAAAGATTTATTTACTTTACTATTTTTCTTTTATTTATCTGCCCTCCCCTAGATGGTTCTCTCTTTGTCTGCTCATTGTTTGCTCACCTTCTCCAGGAACTGAACCGGGGACCTCCCACATGAGAGGCGAGTGCCCAACAGTCTGAGCCACATCTGCTCCCTGTGGGCTACAGCATCTGCTGGCTTGTGGCATCTGCTTGTTGCGGCGGGGGAGCATCTAGCTTGTTGCAGTGGGGAAGGCGTCTGCTCATCTACTTTTATGAGGCACCAGGACCCAAACCTGGGACCTCCCATGTGGTAGGCGGGCGCCCAACTGGTTGAGCCACATCCACTTCCTTGGTTTTTTTTAGACAGCACAGGGGACCGAATCTGGGACCTCCCATGTGGGAAGCAGGCACTCAACTGCTTGAGCCACATCCGCTCCCCTAAATTATTTTTGTTTGTTTGTTTGGGTTTTTTTGTTTTTTGTTTTTTTGTTTGTTTTCCTTTTTAAAAATTTTTTATATTTCTTGTTTTTTGTTTTTTGGTCTAAATTACTTTTTAACTCATCCCAAATTGGTCTCTGTTTCCACTGCTCTACTGAAACTGCTCTTAATATCACCGATGACCTCCATGTTGCAAAACAAATGGTTCCTTTCCCATCCTGTTCTTATTCAACCATGTAACCCAGGTTTAAGAATTAACAAATAATTACCATTACTAAATCATTATATAGATGCCTTTTACTTCCAGTATACTATAAAATAGCCAAAGGTCAATATCTGAAATTACTGAAATTGGCTAGACCAACCTCACCTGCTTTATATAGCTGTTTCCAATTAAAAACTTGCCATTGTGATGATTATTCCAGACAGATCTTACCCTTGTATATGGTCAGGTCTATCTGCTATTATGATGATTATTCCAGATGATCTTACCTTTGTATATAAACATTTTTACTGAAATGGTAACCACTCCACCCTCCTCTGTTTAATATCCATATGAAAAGCCTTGTAACTGACCTTTTTTCTGTACCCCTATCCCAGATGCCTTGATCTCTGACAATGATTGTCTCATGATTGTAATAACCTTGTGATTCACCCTGGTTTGGTACCCACCCTCCATCCTGTTTAGCCCCTAAATGTTTATTAGTGAAAGAACCTGAGTCAGTTCCACCCCAATTGCTCATTAGCATAAACTTCTAAGCCTGGATATTATAAATTATCAGGATTACTGCAGTTCCAGGAGGGAGTTTTGCCTCCTTAAGGCAACTGTCCTCTTATGCTTGCGCAAACAAACTCTTTCTCTCTTTGAAACCCAATTGTCAGGAATAGGTCTTTAAAGTATGCTGGGAGGAAGGAATCTGCTTTTGCTAGGTATCAATCACTCAGTAGTGTTGCAGGTGGCGGGTTTCCAGGTTCTTGGCCACATCGCAGGAAAGAATTCTAGGACGCGCCACAGATTAGGCAGGTAAGCAGAGAGTTTATTGTAAAGCAAAAGAAAGGGAACGTATACACCTTCCTTCCCTTCCTTCCTCCATGTAAAGAAAGACTTCAGAGTTACAACATTCTCACTGGTTCTGAGTAAAAGAAGGATTGGAAATGTAACATTTTCATTGGTTTGAGTATCTGCCAGCTTGAGTGGGCGTCAGGGGAGGGGGTACAAATTGGCTTCTCATTATCTATTGTCTTCAGGTATTCGGCCTTGGGTGGTTGACTCTTCCCTTGTTGGTGGGAACTTTCCGCTGTCAGGTGCAGGCAAAGATGGGCACCTGGGAGCAGGAGTTCTACACAGAACTGACTGTTTTGTCCTTATTGCCCTAGTGTTTTCCTACAGCACCCTTTATCCCTTCAGGTCCCTGCGCTAGCCTGCCTCAGTAGCATCAGATGCTTGTCTGCTCTCTCTAAATGCTTGTCCTCTTGGAATATTTGGAAATCATCATTTCCTTATTTTTCTTCTACTTCTCTGGTCTCTTTTTCAGTTTGCCTTCCTGGTTCCTTTTCTCTGGATAATATCTAAATTCAGTGTGCTACAGTACTCTGCCCAGGACTTTGCTTCTCTATATGTATTCTCTCCTCGGCTGACCTTCTCCTACTCAAGGTTTAAAATACTATCTCTATGCTGATGATTCCCAAATCTCTGGTTTAGACCTTTCCTTGAAGCTCCAGATTTGTACAGCCATATGTAACAGGCATTTTAAACTAACATGTACAATGTAAAACTCTGGCATTTCTGCCAGAATCTATTATTTCTCTAGTGTTTTCCATCTCAGAAAATTACACTACAATCACTCATTTGCTCAACTCAAAACTAGAACTTGCCTTGATTTTCCACTTTCCTTCACCAGCCCCTCTCCAATGACTAAATTAACACTAAGTCCTGTTGGTCTATCTCTAAAATAGATTACAAATTGATCCACTTTTCTCCATTTCCATTGTTGCCACCATAGACCTGATACAGAGCAAAAGCAGGTCCATTGGGAAGTGGATGTGGCTCCGGTGACTGAGCTCCCGCCTACCACATGGGAGGTTGCTGGTTCGGATCCTGGTGCTTCCTAAAGAAGACAGCGAGCTGGCATGATGGGCAGGCATGTCAAGCTGACACAAGAGACACAAGAAGAAAAACATAAAGAGAGACACAACAAAGCAGGGAGCAGAGGTTCCTGGTGCCTCCTAAAGAAGATAATGAGCTGACACAACAAGAGACACAGGGAGGAACATAATGGAACACAACAACAAAGCTGGGAGCAGAGGTGGCTCAAGTGGTTAGGCACCTCCCTCCCACATCAGAGGTTCCAAGTTTGGCTCCTGGTGCCTCCTAAAGAAACAAGGAAGACGAGCAGATACAGCAAGTGAAAAACAACAAGGGGGTGGGGAGAAATAAATAAATAAAATAAATCTTTAAAAAGGGGGTGGCGGGGTTCGTTCTCCCAATGCCTCTGTCTTTAAAGCCAATTCCTGAGACATTGGGGTTTCAAAGAGAGAAAGAATTTATTTAGTTGCACAAGCAAAGGAGCATAGTAGCCCTCATGACCACAGACTGCCTCCCTGATCTGTAGAAATTCTAATATTTTATCACATCAGTGTGCTAATGAATAATTGGGGTGGAGCTGGACACAGATTCCTTCATTAATAAACATTAAGAGGCTGAACAGGGTGGATGGGGGTGGTTTAGTAAACCAGGGTCAGTCACAAGGATTTGGGATAGGTGCACACAGAACTAAAGTCAGTTACAAGGTCTTTCATATGGATATTCAACAGGGGAGGGGTGTAGTGGTTACTATCACAATAGTAAGCATACACAAGGGTGAGCCTAATCCATAAACAAGGGTAAATTCAATCTAGAATTACTATCACAATAGTAAACAAGGGTAAGGTCAGACTAAAATGACCATCACAAAGGTAAGCATACACAAGGGTGAGGTTAAGCCTAGGGTAACCATAAACAGTGGTGAGACCACTCTAACTAGCTTCAGCGATTTCAGGTATTAAAGTTTTGCTATTTTATAATATAATTATTTGTTAATTTTTAACCCTCAGTTACAGGTCTAGCCACTGTCATCTTACTTGGATTATTTATTCAATAGCCTCATAAGTAGTCTCTCTGTTGTTTCTCACACCAGTCCATTTTCTACGCAGCAGTTAGAGTAATCCTTTAGATATGTAAATCACAACAGTTACTATCCTCTTAGAAATATCCAGCAACTTTCCATCATACTTAGAATAAAATTCAAACTCCCTATTATAGCTTAAAAGACCTCACATGATCTAGCCCCAACCTACCTCCCTACCTCCTGCTCACTGCACAGGCCTCCTCACTCTTCCATCTTAACACTAGCTATTCCCCTGCCTCAAAAGCTTTGCCCTGGATCTTCCCGTGACTTTATCCTTTTCAGCCCCAAAATCACCTCAGAAGGGCTTTCCCTGACCATGTAGAGTATAGTAGCCATTTCCCCCACTCCCACAATTACTTTTTATTTCACCATCTGGTTTTTGTTCTTCCATAAGACATCACAAATTTGAAATTACCTTAGTTATTTGTTTGCTCTGCCACTAGTAGGTAAGTTCTATGCAAGGAGGGACCTCGGTTCCATCATGTTTCATAGCTCCAAGGATACCATGCATGTTGCAGTCAGTTTGAATGGAGCTTCCTGTGGTTACCTGCCTTGGCCTGTCTTGTTCATAGCCATATCCCCAGCACATAGCACAGAGCTTGGTACGTGCTCAATAAATATTTGTTAAGTGAATGAAAGAATGAAAAGTAGTGTGCCAGATGATCCTAGAGGCATGTCTTGGATCCACACCTCCAAGAAACTCAAACCCTAGAAGACCATTAGAGCCAAGAGTATAAGCATCACATATAAATATTGATCTGGTTCTCAAGACCACATGCATATTTAATAGCCTGGTGCCTCTGATCTCTGAGCTGTAAATAAGTATATCAATGTACATACATGCTGTCCTCCTCTTCACACAAGGAGAGTCTACTTGAGAAAATCAATTTGAATTGAATTATGATTTTTCTGTCCCAGCATTAAAAAATAAAATCATTCTCCAATCTTCTCCACTGCCCTTGAACAGTCAATCCTTGCCCCTTCCAACTTAGCCTCACTCCTCATTCTTCCATGACTTTATCACCTACTTCCCATTAAAAATTGAAGACATCTGAGAGGAACTCCCTTGACTTATGCTACCAAATCTTCAATCCTACCTGCACCCGTGCAAGATGTCCTTTCCTCCTTTCCTGCCTTTAGGCCAAAGCAATGTCCATGTTCTTATGCAAGCTTAATCAACTTGTTCTCTGCACCCCATTCCCTCCTCTTCTTAATGCCTAAGTTCTAAGTGTCTTTTTTTCCGGGTCTTCAGACTCTCTCCATAACCCAGAGACTTTTATCAACATTTAAACATGCTTAGTTCTTTCCCATCATTTGAAAGGATGGACTGAAGGGTGGGTCAGGAAACCCTCCCTGGACTTCACTATATCCTTAGTGACCATCCTCTCCTTCTTAGCCAAACTTCTCAAAAGCATTTTAAGCTTTGTCTATATACTCACTGTCTCCATTTGCTTACCACTCTCTCACTATTGAACCCATTTTGTCCTTGTTTTTGCCTCCTCACTTCACTGAAATGGCTCTCAGGGTCATGAATTGCCTCCATGTCACAAAATTCAAAAGGCATTTAAATGCTAATTTTACCTGATTTCTTGGCAGCTTTTGACACAGTTACCCATTCCCTCCTTGCTACACTTACCTTACCTCTTGTGCCACCATATTTTCCTGGTCCTCTCATGCTTCTTCTCAGATCCCTGTGCCTACTTAGCATCCTTATCATGGTTGTGCTTTGTTGGTGTCCTTGAGGTTCTGTCTGAGGCCCCTTCTCTTCTCACGCAAGGGTCTCTCTCTAGGAGTCTTGGCTTCAAACACCAGCTATATAATAATAGCTCCCAATTTTAAATCTTTCAGAGCTCCAGTCTTGTACACCTAATTGCTTGTTCCAGTTCTTTATTTGGATGTCCCACCTGCACCTCAAACTCAACACGCAGACAACTGAACCCTGAGTCTTTTCTCACAGGCATGGTACATCAACCCAACTGTATATACCAGACACTTAGGAATCATCCTTGGTACATTCTTCACCTCTCTTCTCTCCTTAATCCTTTCGTTCATAACTTGAAGAAGGGCTACCTGAGATTCTTAGTCACCTTTATGCCATCAACATTTCAACATTTTATTTTATATTCCTTCTATCATGTGTTGTAATATTTTCATAAATTGTCCTGAGAAATGACCGCAAATCAAAAGCAGATTCTGCACTACTATAGTTTGGATGCTCACTGCAATTTACTTGCTTGCTTAATTGCAAGCTGCCAAAACAAACAATTACACAATAACCAGGTCAAGGGCAAACAACACATTTAAATGTGGAGGACACCAGAGTCTCTCCTTTGGTTCGAAGGCTGGCATAAGGCCTTTTAAGGAGACGTCTTGGGAGCTGGTCCTACGCCGCATCAGAGGAGGATCCAGAGCAATTGGAGGGAGACTCTGGTCACAGTGCGCAGAGGACCACAGCAGAGCACGGGCTTTGGAACCGGGAGTCCGAGTGACCAGGTGTCAGCCTGCCTCCACCTGATGCTCACCCAAGTGGTGTCTGCGCTGGGGACTGGTCATTAATGTCCTTGTCAAAGGAGTGTCTCTCAGACAGGCATCAAGCAAGTCCATATCATATCTCGCTTCAATGTTTGGTTATCACTTGCTACCAAAACATGTTTTTCTCAAATTGTTTACATTCTAATTGTGGTTGACATGCTTACAATGTTTTTGGGATTCAAGGTCATTAATATAATTTAATTACATGATATTTTCTAGTCTTCTCTTTCCTTTCATAAAGTTTTTTTTTTTCCATTTCATATTTAGGACAATGGCAATGCCCATGAAATAATACCACTTTCCCTTAATTTTGTCTGAGTTTATCTTTTAAATACTTTTGAAGCATTTCCCTTCCAACCAAAATATTTTCTAATTATAGAAAAGTCTCCTTTTGTAATAGGACATTTTATTTTCAAAATGCAATATTCCTTGGCATCCATTCTCAAGGCCTCTAAGGGCTTTTAATAAAAAATTTTCTTTTCATTTCTATAAAGGTGACCATATGGATAAATATTAAATAATTTTGTATTTCTGAGATTTGATTTAATCAGCCTCATAAATAATATATATATATATATATATATATATATTTGCTAAGAAAATGGGAAAGAAGACACTTCTTCCCCCTTCTTCCTACACTTTTTTTTTTTAGAAGGTACTAGGGATTGAACCCCCAACCTCATACATGGGAAGCAGCCGCTCAACCACTGTGTTACACCCACGCCCTTCTCACTACACTTTTACATCATTGCCCATCTCTGTTGCCTGCATATCCCAAAGTTAATCTTGTTTTTAAATCTCTGATTATTGGTTCTGCTAATGGGCAGAGTTACTGTACTTTTAAGTTGGCTCTTTTTTTGTAGTAAGTATACCATTCCATGGGGTAGGCCCACCACCTTCCTCTCTTTCATTCTATGTGGCTTGGGGTTTACAGAGACTCAGGCCCCTCCTATTTGGGGGGAAGAATAGGAGCCCTCAACTAGACTTTAAGCAGAAGGCACATTCTGCAATCCAGCCAGAATCCAGCCAGAGGCCCCCTTCTTTTTGGGGGAGTAACCAAGTGCTTGCTCAGCCATTAATGAATAGAATTTTGTTTTGCATTTAGCTCTTTCTTTTCATGTGATTAGAGTCAAGTGAGTATGAAGATGCTTAGCAGTGTAGGATCTGGGCATTCCTGGATTACTATTTAATACACTCAAAATATGACCAAAACTTTACCTCCAACTTCTAATAGCATATAGCATACTTGTTCATTCAGGAACTCTGTATGGCAATTTCAGAGCTAATGCCATATAGGTTTTGCTTCTTGGCAGAATCTTTAAAACAAATAATGGAAAAGTCCTAATAAGTCTTCTAGTCTGTCTCCCCAAAACCAGAACACGATCATTTCCTACATTAGACCCATTTAGTGTTTTATCTGATTTAATTTTTAATATTTTAGATGATGACATTCACAATTTCCCTCAGGAGACCATTTCATAATTTAATATTTATCTCCCAGACAGGGAGTGTTTCCAGTAACCTACCCAAATTTTTAAAATTTCATCTTGTCCTCTTAGATATTAAATATTTCCTCTCTATGAAAAGTTAAAAATTTCAAGTATGGTATTAGTATTACAACAATTTCCAGTAGGCAATCTATTTCTTTAGGCTTTTCAAAGAAATTAATACCCCTAACCATTTGTTTTTATTGCTTTTCTGAACACCTGTTTCTATCATTCTTCTATAATCTATATGAACTTATTTTTCTACTCGTAGTCCCATTTTTGCTTTTTAAGGGACTATTACCTCTGAATTCTAAAATACACTGATTTTTTAAAAAAAATTTTTAAAATTTTATTTTATTTATTTCTCTCCAGCCCCTCATTGTTTGTACTTGCTGTGTTTGTTCATCTTCTTTTGTTTCTTTAGGAGGCACCGGGAACTGAATCCAGGACTTCCGACATGGGAGAGAGGCACCTAATCACTTAAGCCACCTCTGTTCCCTGCTTTTTTGTTGTGTCTCTCATTATGTTTTTCTTCTTGTGTCTCTTATTGCATCACATTGTTGTGTAAGCTTGCCATGCCTGCCCATCGGGCCAGCTTGCTGTCTTCTTTAGGAGGCACCGGGAACCAATCCATGGACCTCCCATGTGGTATGTGGGAGCTCAATCGCTTGAGCAACATCCACTTCCCCACTGAGTTTAAATGATGACAAAATAGCAATAGTCTTTTTATAATTCAAGAGTGATATTTGAAATATTTAACAACCAGCAAGGCGGGGAGAGGGGGGAGCGCTGGCCATTCAGAAGGAAGCTTTGTAGCCCAGCTAGAATGAATGACATAAAGAACAGCAGGACAGTATGACTGGGCAAAGCTTACAGCTGTACACCAGTCAACCCTTTATCTATTACATAACTCACTCCGATTTTGCTATTTGCCATGTACAATTTTTAGGTATTTTCTTTTCATTTAATTGTGCCCTGATTATATTGACTCACTGGATTTTTTTGCAGGCCTGATGGAATTGTAAGCTTCTAAAGTAGCAGAGAAGAATATATTATGTCTGTGTCTATATATACATATGTCTCAGTGAGAATACTATCAGTGGCAAGCCACAGACTACTTCGTCAAAGTTGGCCCATGGAAGACACGGTTGAAGGCTTTTGGAATAAGAGAGCTTTCTGACCTCTAAGTTTTCTTTCTTTTTTTTAAATTTTATTTGTTTTTTGTTTTTGTTTTATTTGTATTGACCTATAAGTTTTAATAGAAATTATAATTTATGGTGATAAGTAAAAAGAACAAATTTTTATTAAAAATACAAGAAATAGCAAGCCAGGGGAGGTCAAAGTATAATTTTCAAAACTATCGCTTTCATACAATTATATAGTGAATGAATGTCAGACATTTGGATCAAACAGTCAAAGAAGATCTAAGAAGCTAACATAAATGATTAGTGGAAAAAGAAGTCTGGAATAAGATTGCAATGTCAGATACAAAAGTGGTAAATGTCCTACAGGGAAATAAAAACATAACCTTTGAGGTTATCTTACTGACTGGACAAAAGTCATTATCAAGTTTCTACAAGGAACTATTTAACTTTACAGAATCTAGGCTTTAATCAACAATAAATAGTAAATCAAACAAAATTACATTCTCTAGACAATCAAATGACTTGTAGGCAGGCTTTGTTAGATAATGCTCTAGTATAATATTGAAAAGGCACACAGTGATCTTTCTGTTTGATTTGCAAGTTATGGATACTTCTTTACAATGATGTGCGAAGAATATGGCTTCCCAAATCTCTCCACTAGTCTCACTGGAGACATATCTGGTTTGATGGAAAATTCTTCTTGTCGAGAGTGAAGTCCCAAGAAGTTGTGAGAAGACCTGAGTGTGGGCTCACCAAGTTTTTTGAATCTCTAATCATGTTGCCCTGAAACTCCAACATGCTGACCTTGGATAGTCACAAAAGTCTGGCTTTAACAAGTCATGGCATCCAGATATAGCATTAGGTTCAGGTTCCATTTCTTACTATACCATCAGTGCCACAGGAAAAAAGGTGCAAGAACAGTACCTGTACTATACATCCATACATCCTTTGCTTAAGAATCACTAATTGTTAACATTTTGTCAGTTTGCTTTACGTCTTTGTCATAATCCCACAGATACATTTCCTGAACCACTTGAAAGCTACCTGTAGATACCATGAAATTTCACTTCTAAACACTATAGCAGTAGTCCTAAAAACAAGGGTGCTCGGTACTCTGCCCAGATTTCTCTTTAGGAATGAAGGACTTATTCCCCCCCTATTTTTGGGTGTGTGCCACTGGCAGGTAACCTTTCGCTGTTGGCCGTCTCAGGATATTGTGTCGGTTGGAGAAAGCCACCTTGCTCAAGGTAACACTGTCTTCAGGGCCATCTGCATTTAATGAATGACTGATGTGGACTTACAGAGGCCTGGACTTTTCCCTCCACACGGGGCTACTCCGAAGGGCCTCCTCAGCTCGTTCAGAGCTCTCAGAGGAGTCAGCAGAGGCCTTCGTTGAGAGGGCATCACAGCCCAACTCATTCTGCCTGAACCTACTTTTCCCCCTTCCTTTCTCTTCCATAGGTGCACTTTCTAGTAAAATTCCTGCATGCTAATCTCCATTTCAGAGCCTGCTTCCCCGGAAACCCAACCTGCTCATTTGGTATCAAAAGTGGCCTGAGGGAGCAGAAATTAATACCAGTTGTAGTTACTCATTTCGGCACTTTATCATCAAGACAGCTGAAAAGCACTTTCTCATGTCGTACTTAAAACTTTCTTGTTTCAACAGAGCCAAAGATATAGTGAGTGAAAAAAGCAAGATACAGAGTATTGTATATCTTGTGCTTCTGTTTGTAAAAA
>JAQZBX010055548.1:0-18392 GCA_029593785.1 Cabassous unicinctus | reverse complement strand
TTGAGTAACCTAAAAAAGTATAGCTTAAACACTCCAAACATAGCACTTCATAATTTAAACAAAGTAGAAGGATACTGAATTTGGATAACTTTAAATGAATCTGCTAGATTTTGCATGAGATATACTGTGGTGTAACATTATTACAGTTTATCATATTTATTAATTTGGTGCAATAAAATATGGGTGACACTGCCAGGAAAAGAAATTGTGCTTCAGAGAAATTAAGGGCTAATCCATGCCAGAGCTTATCATACACATTTATATCTCATATCATTAGATTTCTTATATAATGTTAAAACATGTTTGTATGTATTTTCTAAAATATTTTAAGTGACAAAATAAAGAATTTTATTCATTGAACTAATGACAATGTGTAGTGTATCATTTTAGAAACAAATTTTTTGTATTGATAAAATCTTCTTGTTGTTTTGAACCAGAAGATAATTGGAACATATGCCTCTTGGGGCATGTCTTGGGGCTTATAACAGCTAAGTGGATATAAACAATCTATAAATAGCTAAGTGGGCATAGTCATAGTATAAACTACAGATGTATAAACTACATCTGACTGCTGTTTCACAAGTAAACAGGATTTTCAGATAATTTGCACACTATTTTAGGATATAAAATATAAAATATTAAGTTCAAATATGCTATGAAATCTCTGGTACTAAACCCTTGAGTTCTTGCCTATTACATAGACAACTAGAAATGGTCCATCAAAACCTGATTTATGTAGAGTTCTACATAAGAATTAGACCTCCACACTTATTGGAAAACAACATAGAAAAAATAAATGTAAATGTAATGTTTGTAGCAATCAGTGTGCTTCATGCTGGGTGGTTACTTTCATTTTCCATTAGTCCTTAGCACATCAATCATAGTCCCTTTAAATTCTTTGTCTGATAATTCCAACATCTCTGTCATATCTGCATCAAGTTCTGATACTTACCCTGATCTTTAGACTGTGTTTTGCCTTTTAGTTTGCTTTGTGATTTATTGTTGAAAGCCAAGCATGCTGTATCAGCTCGGAGAAACTGAAATAAAACAAATTTAGCGTGAAATCTTTGGTTTATCTGGTTCAGAGTTTGGCTGAGTTTGTTGTTTCCTGCAGCTGTAAGTTTCAATGTGAAAAGCTTCTTTTGGTGTCCTTGGTTTTGTCCTGACTGTTTTCTTTGGGTTTCATTAGATACTTCTTCTTAAATTGGGTCAAAGTTTTGCAATTCTATTTTATGTAACCCACTGGTTATTCCATGTGCTAAAGAAAGGCTGTTGTGTTAGCAGTCAAGAAAAGAGCATTCATCTCATTGGAAATTTCAGTCTTTGGTCTTGGGAATCACTGAAGACAGCTCATGTGATGAGATCTTTGTGTACGTATGTATATGTTTACATATTATACATTTGATTTTAGGTTTTATTTTCTTTTCTTATCTACTTTATAAGAATCTGACTACTGAACACACCACTTTATAAAATAATAAGAAACAATAGTGAATGTTATAAAGAAGGAAAAAACTAAACAATAATTCATTATTGTAGAGATATATTGAGGCTACTATCTATTTATACACTCACCTTTTACTTAGCTTATATAAGAATTTTCGTTCTAATCACAGAATCGAATTAAGATTGATTGCCCTGAATATTTTCCCTTCTTATCATTGAGAATTATTCAACTGATTATCTTTTATTCATTTCTAATTTTACTGAAGGTTTTCATTCATTTATTCTAAATATCATGCGTGGTTTTTATAATTTTGAGAAATATCATGAAACTCACTCCTTATTTATATTTATCCTGGTTTTAATTTTATGTACTATTTTCCTTTTGCAATAGCCCTGAATATGTATTTTTACATAAAAATTTAAGTAGCTTGTACACTTATTTAATATTTTTAAAGCATTGGCTTAACTTTTCTTTAAAATTTATTAATATTTTTCAGCTATTCAGGCTGTAGGAGAAAATTCTTGGTGCATTTTACTTGCCGATTGATCATAACAAGCAGTAAAATATTTTGTTTGCATAAAATGATGTTTAAATACCCATATTAACTATTCTCAGTGTGCTCTTCATATCTGGCACTTCAACTTCCTAATCTTCTTTAACCTCACTTTCTAGACCTTCCCTAAATCTCCCCAATAATACTTAACATTCTAAAATAAACCATGCATTTTTTGCACTCTTCCACCTTCCTCTCTGTCTGATTTGCCCAATGCTCTTCCCCTCTGCTTGACTTGCCCAATTCTCTTATTCTCTCCCATACCATGTGATCAACTCCTTAGTTTGAAATTTGTCAGATACCATGTCGTTTTGAATTTTCTGATAAAAAGACTCAATTTAAATATATTTATATCAGGTTTCACAGTAATGTTACCTATATTGATCATTCTGTTAAGTTTTGTGTGCCCTGGCAATATTTCAGGTAATTATTTCTTTTCCTTGAGTTTATTTTCTTCTTAGCTACCTCTAAGATACCTTTATATTAACATAAAAATTATTTTTCTTAACTAATTTTATGTAAGAGTTATTCTGGGTGTTCTTGAAAAACTCTAGTGAAGTATTCAATGGGAAGAAATTGACTCTTTGTACCATGTAGATTCAAACTGATTCTTATATCCACACATGAAGATTGGTGGTTCATTCAAAAATGAAGTCATGAATTTTATAGATATTCGGAGAACATAGTATAGGGTAGGTTAGGTAGGGTATTTGCCCTTCAAAATACATAGAGAAGGTGAGAGGGCAGAAGAGCAACTATCTATAAAGGTTTAAAGAAAACAAATTTAAAAAAGAGCACAAGAAAAAATTATATTTAAAAAGAAATTTAGAAATAGTAATATAATGAAATTTCATATATTAGAGAAATTATTAAATTTATGTTTATTATGAAGAATAAATCTTTCTGAAAAAGAAAAGGATATCTGTGTGAGTTAAAATAGTAAATCCAAGATACTGCATTTTTATACAACTTTTAATAAAATAAAGTGAATTAAAGATTAACATAAAAGGATATAAACTACCTAATTTTGAAGTAACTTGTTTTTACAATTCCATTTGCCTGAACCTAATTTCCTCCAGGTTTTTGTATTCAAGTCTTTCAGGTTGTTCAAATGTGACCTTGCCCCTAAAACTAACCTGAAACACTTATTTTAAGAGCAAGCCCAAATGTCTCCATATAGCCCCTCCATTTAGTTTTTCTCCATACCACTCATCATCATCAACATACCTGAATTTGGTTGATTTATACCTCCCACCCTGCACAACAGAATGACATTCTTGTTAGAAAGGCCTTCTGCTATTTCTAATACTGTATGCCCCCCACTCCCTTCACAGGGCCTTACAATGGTCTTCCCCCTGTTATATTACTCTCTTCCTTTGTACCTAAGTGAATAACTCTTCCTCCCTTCAAGTCTTTGATCAAATGCCAAATTTTTCCTTCCATGAACACAACTTTTCTTTATTTAATATAATAAGCTTTATTTTTAAAGAATTTTTAGATTTCAGAAAAGTTACATGAAAGTATAAGGGATTCCCATATACCACAACCCCTCCCTATCCCAAATTTTTCCCTATTAATAACATCTTAAAATTGTGCAGTACATTTGTTACAATTGATGAATAAATATTGAAGCGTTACTACTAACCAAGGTCTATATCTTACATTGTGGTTTACACTTATTTATATTGGAATCCCAGCAGAACAGATTCAGCAAAAAATATAGTCATAAAATTATTTTTGTAAATTATTCTTTCTTCAACTTTTACTTATATTATTTGAAAGTACATTTATGATTATAAAAAACTGATTTCAATGCTATGTGGAAATACTTTCTCTTGTTAATTTTTCATGGAATAAGTAGAGCCTATTGAGTTGACATTGTTATAAAAAAATCTCCATCAGTTTCTCATGTTGCTTTAATCCCAAGATCACCAATTGTGAAATAAATCAATGCTGACTTTTTTTAAAAAAGATTTATTTTTATTTATTTATTCCTCCACCCCCCGTTGCTGCTTGTGCTCACTGTCTGCTCTCTGTGTCCATTCACATCACATTTCCTCAGTGTCTGCATGTTTCCTTTTGTTGTGTCATTTTGCTGCACTAGCTCTTTGCAGGCATGGGCTGTCAGCTCTCCATGGGCGCGGGCCAGCTTGCCCTCACCAGGAGGCCCCTGGAACGAAACCCAGGACCTCCCATATAATAGAGAGGATCCCAATCTCTTGAGTTCCATCTGCTTCCCAATGGTGACTTTTTAATCTCTAATTAAGCTTATCTCGGTATCACTGAATTTTTTATGAAGAGAATTGTGCTTTAAAAATTCTTCAAACATATTATATTATTTTTAGCTCCTTGATACATACCATAAAATTCTCTCCTGCTATTCTAGAGTTTAACTAGTTTCTATTGTAAAAGGACTTTCTTCTAAATCTACTTAAACATTATTTCATTACTGTTAATTAGTATAAAATTCACAAGAATAGAATTCAACTGGTTATATATTGGACATTAAATTAATTATAAAATATTTACTGATTCTGCACTGATAAAATGAGTTGCACAAACATTATTGTGTTGAATACAACAATATATTTACTGTGTAGACCAATTAGATGGTACTGCCAAATTTACTGGGGAAATTCCACCATGTTTTCCTTGTAATGTCTCAAAATTACTCTCCTGCTCTCATGATCATAATAGCTCCCTGGTATACTTGCAAGGTGAAATCTCCATTTGAACAGGACTTGAACAAAAATTTTAGGTTGGTTTAGTTTACTTCCAAACAAAACAAAAATGCCTGTACAAAAAATTATGCATAAGTTGTCTCAAGGAAACAAATAATATATCACAGAAATTTCAGCCTCCTTAAATGGTTTATATGTTTTATTTGTGAAAATCTTGAGCTTGACAAATTTGTAGAGAGATAACGGTGGTAGAAAAAGTATTGTTCTCAAAGTTAGAGTGCTTTAGTTTAATAAATAAATGATACTTCCTCAAAACTGAACACTTTTGCACTTCAAATGACTTTGATATGAAGGTGAAAAGGCAGCCTACTCATTGAGAAAATTTTTAGAAACCACATCTGATAAGCATTTGATCTCCATGATCTACATAAAGAGATCATGCAACTCAATGATAAAAAGACAAGCAAACCAATCAAAAAATGGGCAAGAGACTTGAACAGACATTTTTTCCAAAGAATGCATACAAATGGCCAAAAACCAAGATGCTCAACTTTACTAGCTATTAAGGAAATACAGACAAAAACTAAAATGAGATATCATTTTATGCTTTGCAGAATGACCAATTATTAAAAAGGCAGAAAATGGGAAAACTCCTTTACTGTTGGTGGTAATGGAAAATGGAGTTCACTGTGTTATACAGTCCCATTCCTGGTACAATCTTTCCAAAGCGTGCATTCAGTGGATCTAAGTTTCATTACAGAGTTGTGCTGTCACCATCTCACCTCAGTCAATTTTATAACATTTTCATTACTCCAAAGAAAAAATCTCATACCTTCTTTTACCACCCCATCTTTGAGTATAAGGTTTAAGAAACCACCACCTATGACAAAATCTTTAAGATGTTTCCCTATATTTTCTTCAAGGAATTTTATGGTTTGTTTCTCTATTTAAGTCCTGTATCCATTTTGTGTTAATTTTTGTATAAGATGTGAGATAGGGGTGCTCTTTCTTTCTTTAAATATGAATATCATATTCTCCCAGCACCATTTGTTGAATAGACTGTTCTGACCCAGCTGGGTGGACTTAAAAGCTTTGTCAAAAATCATTTGACTCTAGATGTGAGGGCCTATTTCTGAATTTTCAATTCTATTCCATTGGTTAATATGTCTATCTTTATGCAGGTGCCATGCTGTTTTTACCACTGTAGCTAAGTAATATGCTTTTACATCAGGATGTGAGTGTGTGCCAACTATGTTCTTCTTTTTAAAGACATTTTTGGCTATTTTGGGCCTCTTATCCTTCCAAATATTTGTATTTGGCTTTTCCATTTATGTAAAAAAACAGCTTTTGGCATTTTGATTTGGATTGCATTGAATCTATAAATTGTTTTGGGTAGAATTGACAACAATATTTAGCCTTTAAATACAAGAACATTGAATATTTTTTACATTTATTTAGTGCTTTTGAAAATACTATCAGCAATGTTTTGCAATTTTCTATGTCTAATTCCTTTACAACCTTGTCTGATATTAATACTAGTTTTTTTTAATTAAAAAAATTTTTTTACAGTTGCTCTTGTTTAAGGAATTTTGGTATTGATTTCCTCTTAAAATTGTTCATTACTAATCTATTGAAACATCACTTAATTTTTATGTTGATTCGTAGCCTCCAATTTGCTGAATTAGTTATTAGCTTTTAACTTTGTTGTAGACTTTTTCAGAATTGTCTATAAATAGGATTATATCATCTGCAGTCTGGGAAAGTTTCACTGCTTTCTTTCCATTTTGGATGCCTTTAATTATTTATTTTTCTTCACAATTTACTCTGGCTAGAGCATACAACACAATGTTGAATAATATTGGTGACAGTGAACATCCTTGTCTTGTCCCTGAAAATGATGTTTACTGTACATTTTTAAATTTTATTTTATTTTGGTATCTTTTTCTAGCTTTGATATTAGTGTGATCCTAACCACATACAGTGAGTTAGGAAATCTTTACTCTGTTCAATTTTTGGAGGAATATAAGCAGGATTGGTGTTTTTGGAATGTTAGTGAAATTCACCAGTGAACCCATCTGATGGTCCTGTGATTTTCTTTGTTATGAGGTTTTAGTAAGTGATTTGGTCTCTTTAGTTGAGATCTTCTATTTCTTCTTGAGTCAGTGAAGGTATTTTAAATGTCTCTAGAAATTTATCCATTTCACCTAGTTTATTTTATTGGGACAAACTTGAGCATAAAGTGCTCCTATGCTCTATTTTATTTCTGTGTGGTTGATGGGATGTCCCTTCTTTCATTTCTGATTTTATTTATTTATATCTTCCCTCATTTTATCTTCATCAGAATTGTTAAAGTTATGCTGATTTTATTGATCTTTACAAAGAAATAACTTTTGATCTTGTTGATCCTCTCATTTGTATTTTGTTCTCTATTTCATTCATCTCTAATATATTTTCTGTAATTTCGTTCCAACTGCTCTTATTGAATTTATTATGTTCTTCTATTTCTAGTATATCAAGTGGTAAATTTAGGTTTCATATATAAGATCTTTCCTTTTTGTTGTTGTAACTATTCAGAGGTATAAATTTCTTAGCATTGCTTTTCTGCATCTATAAGATTTGGTATGCTTTGTTTTTGGTCACTTGCCTCAAGATATTTACCAATTCCTTTGTGATTTTTCCTTTGACCCATTAGTTTTTTTAAAAGTGTATGCGTTAATTTCCATATATCAGTAAATTTTCCAATTATCTCTCTGGTATTGATTTTTAGTATCATTTCAGCTTTGTCAGAGAAGATTCATTGTATGATTTCAATTTTGTTAAATTTATTAAGTCTTGTTTTGTGGCCTAACATATGGTCTATTTTGAGGAATAATTCATATGCTCTAGAGAAGAATGTGTATTCTGATCTTGTTGGGTGAAGTGTTCTGCACATATGCTAGCTCTAGATTGTTTATAGTATTGCTCAAGTCTTCCATTTCCTTAGTATTCTTCTATCAAGATGTTCTATTCATTATTAAATATTGTGTATTAATAATTGGAGTTACATAAAAAATAAAATACAATATCATACAAGTATTTATAATTATCCATATGGTTACCATTATCAGAAACTTACTAGATCAGTAGAACCATCTATTTCTGCTTTCAAAAGATTCAATATTTGTTTCATTATTGTGGTTCTCTGCTGTTTCAGAGCAGATTTATAACTGTTTTGTTTTCTCATTGAATTGACCACTTCATCCATACTTAGTGTACTCATGTATCCTTTTTAACAGTTTGGGACTTGAAGGTTATTTTATCTGAAATTAGTATCACCACCCTTTTTTTGGGATAATATTTGCATGGGATATTTTTCCATCCTTTCACTTTCAATCATCTTGTGTCTTTGATTTAAGTTGAGTGTCTTGTAAAAAGTATATGGTTTTAACCATTGTACAATCTCTGCCTTTAAATGGAGACTTTATTTGATTTCCATTTAAACTAGTTACTAATAATACAGAACTTTCTTCTGCCATTTTTGCTCTTTGCACATTGTTTATTTTACACATTTTTGCCTTTCAATTTTTCCATTAAGCTCTATTTTCATATCTATTTGACTTTTTGTGTTGTAGAATTTTGAGTCCCTTCTCATTTCCTTCAGTTTATTTTTCAGATATTTTTGTGGTTATTTTTGTGCCTAAATACTACATCCTTAATCTATAATAGTCTGATTTGGTTGGATACAAACATTGTTCCTATACCCTACCCCATCCCCACTTTTTGGTTATATATGTTAGGTATTAATTTTTACGCAAATATCCTAAACCTTAGAATTGCCATTTTTTAAAATAAAGATTATTATTTTTTATTTATTTATCTCCCTCTTGCTGCTTGTGCTCGCTGTGTCCATTTGCTTTGCGTTTTTCTGTGTCTGCTTGTCTCCCTTTTGTTGTGTCATCTTTCTGCGCCAGCCCACCGCGTTGTGCGAGCAGGCTTGCCTTCAACAGGAGACCCCGGGAATCGAATCCAGGGCTTCCCATTTGGTAAACAGGAGCCCAACCAATTGAGCCACAGCCACTTCCCTTGCCATTATTTTTTAAGCACATGCTTTCCAGAACCTGTTCAAATAAAAAATTGGAGTTACATAAATGTAAAATACAATATAAGTATTTATAATTACCCATATGTTTACCGTTATCAGAAATTGTTATTCTTTTATGCTGCTTCAATCCACTCTGAAGAACTACCTGTAACATTGTTTGTGCAACAGGTCTTGTAGTGATGAACTCCTTCAATTTTTATTTATCTGGGAATATCTTAATTTTTCCCTTATTTTTAAGACAGTCTTGCCAGATATAAAATCCCTGTTGAAATTGTTTTCCTTCAGCAATTAAATATGTCATCCCACTCCCTCATGCTTCCTTGGTTTTTGCTGAGAACTCAACATTTAATTTTTATTGTGACTGCCTTTTAAATAACATGCTGTTTTTCTCTTGCAGCTTTCATAATTCTTCCCTTACCCTTTCATTCTACAGTTTTACTGTCTGGGCAGTAAACAAGTTTAACCTGTTTGTTTTTCCTGGTCTTTTTGAATGTGCGTGTAAGTATTTCATTAAATTAGAGAAGTTTTCTGACATTATTTCTTTGACTATTCCCCCTGCCCCTTTATTTTTTTCTTCTAGGTCTCCTGTTATGGCTATATTTTTATTCTTGAAGTTGTCCTACATATTCACTTTTTTTCATCTTTTTTCTTTCTCCTCTTCAACCTGAATAATTTTAAATGTGATGTCTTCAATTTATCTGATTCTTTCTTCTGTATATCCAACATCTGATATTCTTTGATGACATGATATTTTATCTTATTCCTTTGGATGGCCCGTGATTTCTTGCATCTTTGTTTGTCTTGTAAGCTTTTTTCCACAATGTAAATTTTAATATTTTAATGTTATAAGTATGTGATTTAGTCTGTAAGTTATCTGATTCTTAAGTTTATATTCAGCTGGTTTTATGCCAAATATATCATTGAGTGATATATGATCACTAAAAAAAAATCAAAGCATAAAACACTTTTCACTGTCTTTTGAAGATTTGTTCTGTTTTGGTTGCTACTCTACTATCAAGATCAGCCTGAGGCAGAAGTGTGGAGTCCTTTCTTTTTCAGAGTCTGTCTTCTTCTGGTCTTCCTTCTGGGCCTTAGAAAGAGCCCTGTTCGCTGCAAATGGAATGCCTCCCTCATCTCTGTGAAATAGAAACTTCCCCCTTTAGGGTGCTTTATTGTAGGTGTTAAAAACAGGAATCTTTTGACTTAGGTGGCTTTGAATTGATTGTTTCTCACACTCCTTTAACTGTCTGCAATGTGTTTCTAACTGCAGGGTAAGTTCTGAGGAGAGCAAGAGGGAAATGGGACTCCTGAATTAGGCATTCAGGCTGCCACTGGGTAATAGAAGGGAAGCCATAGACATGCTCTCTAACATGCCCATAGCAATTAGTCTGTTCCCACTAAAATTTTTTTAGTCTCACTGTACTTTTTATGAATTGAATAATTGCAATTCAAAATTTCATCAAATGTATAATATATTGCTTTGTAATTCCTTGATCCAAACCTTCATATTCTCTCCTGAAATTCAGCAATATAAACATTTTCTTGTAGGAGTTGCTTCTAAATCTACATGAACATTGATTTCACTATCATTTATTAGTGAAATATTCACAAGAATGGATTTTATCTAGTTGTATATAGGGGAAGTAAGTTTTGGCCATTAATATAATTATAAAATCTTACTCATCTCAGCAATGATTTTTACTTTCTTCTCTCATATTTTTTTTAATATAATAAAAGGCAATACAATAAAATTATAAAACAAGTTGCACAAATATTGGTGTGGCTAAACACAATACCTATGATGTGTTTATGAATTGGTTGATACTCCCAAGACTGATTAGAGAAACTCCACCATGTTTTCCTTGTGATACCTAAAAAATTCCCATTCATCAACTGTTGCACACTCCTAGAAAGAAGTTAGGTATGCTGCACCAGTCAATGCAAAATATATGAAAATGTGGGTTTTACAAAAGTCTATTTTAACATAAGTCAAAATGTATTATCAATATTTAATACTAAAAGTGGGATGTTTGGTGGGATAAAATTATATAAACACATAAATACAAATATATACACATAAGCTTTATATGCACAAAGGAGAATACTTGGATGAAAATATATCTAAAGAATAACATTTATAAATAATTTTCATTTCTTCTTTTGAATTTCTTGCAAAATAATTTGTTTGTAATGAATAATGTTTAATTCTATGATAGTGTCCCACTTTTAAATAAAAAAAATTTTATTCTGAGAAAGGTATTATTCCATCCTTGGTAGTTAATGATCTGCCCTATCAGTCAGAGATTAATTAACTATTTCTCTAGAAATATCTTTATTTTACCCAGTCATAAAATAGGCCATCACAAAATAATACCAAAAATGCTGCCCAACATTATATTACTATTAAAGGGAAGGCAACTCTTTGTTTCAAATTAACATGCATGCATTAGTCCTTGAACTTTAATCCTTGGTGCCATGCCAAGAAATCTTCCTTGGAAGTTAGTCCCAAAGATGACCAAATATTACATTATCAGCAATCCTTAAAATAAGAGTTGCCATTGCATTGTTAAGGTGAAAGGCAAGGAATGCTTTCCTTGTTGGTGTTCACCAGAGCTCAATGGTGAGACATCATTTCTAGGTGAAATTACTCTCTTACTGGGACCTGAACAAAATTTTTAGGTTGATTTATCTATTTTGAAATTAAAAATAATTTTAAAATTAAATTTCTGTAATTTAATGGAAACAATTATAATATTGCAGAAAATTCAGGCTTCTAATGGCTTACATTTTTCTTTGTGAGAAAAATTTAAAGTTGAAAACTTTCTAGAAGGATAAAGCTGGTAGAAATTTTTGACCCACTTTGACTCCTGGTAACTATTAATCTGACTGTTTCAACATTTTAGTTTATCTAAAAAAATGGGGTATTATTAGAAAGATATGAATATTCATATACATATAATGTATACCTTACTTAAGCATCACAAAATTTGTAGAATTGGAAATATAGAACTGATGGAATCAGGGTCATCAAGCAATATGCATATATTGAAAATATAACTTTTCAAAGAAATTTGATGAAATAATCTGTTAAAAAACATGACCAAAATTTAATAGCAATATATGTTCTATAATAGTGATACACCTAAGGTTTTAATTTCTGACCTGTCAAATTGTACTAAATAATACTGGATAGAAAAGAAAAACAAATGAGGCATTAAAACTCTATTGTTGTTTTACATAACTAGCATATTTTGCTATGCTGAAATTAAATATAAATAGGACTAGAGTTTCATCAGCATGATCTCTGGATGCAACTAATCTGGTTAGAATCACAGAGTCAATAATACTTAACAGTTGTGTCTATGGGTACATTACTTAACTTCCTTTGCATTTTACCATCTAAAAATCTGTACAATGGAAATACCTATAGTATAATATTTTCATTTGGATTAATGTGTTAATGAAGAGAAATATTTATGTCATGTTCATTCTACTTACGCAATGTATATATGTATATATGAGTTTCTATTATATAATATCCAAATGTTGATTTAACCTAATCTGTAATTGACAGACAAACTAAGATTATTTCATTCAAATATTGCAAACTGCTTTTTATTATGTATTTCTAGGATCACTAAGCTGATTTTTAAAAAAATAGCATTCGTTCCTATAAACAAAAACGGTTTGAAGCCAATCATGCCAAGTATCATCTTATATTTCTCAACAATTTGCAAAAATTGAATACTATTATGGGAAGTAGGAATAACACAAACGTTTCTGACATCATCCTTATTGGACTCACAGACTCTGAAGTAATCAGGCAAGTCCTCTTTATGCTGTTTCTCCCAATATACCTTATTACCCTGCTGGAGAATGCAGGGATGATAATGATAATTCACCTGGATTTCCAGCTTCACACCCCCATGTACTTTTTCCTCAGTCACCTCTCATTCCTTGACCTCAGTTACTCAATGGTCATCATACCTAAAACTTTAGAGTGCTTACTGACTTCCAACAAGTCTATTTCATTCATGGGTTGCTTCACACAGATGTCTTTTTTATTCCTCTTGGCTGTTGCTGAATTTTTCCTTCTCTCTTCAATGGCCTATGACCACTATGTAGCTATCTGCAATCCTCTAAACTACCCAGTTGTTATGTCCAGACGACTCTGTCATGCACTCATCACTGGGTCCTACATGATTGGTTTCACTGAATCATCAGTCAACCTTCTTTTCATGAACAGTTTGCATTTCTGCAACTCCAATGTAATCCATCACTTCTTCTGTGACTTAACACCAATTTTAGCCCTGTCCTGCACTGACACTCATGACGCTGAACTCATGATATTAATTTTTGCTAGTTTAAATGTAATTGTGTCTCTTAGCATAGTCTCTGTGTCTTATAGGTCCATTCTGTCTACTGTCTTGGAAATTAATTCCACTTCAGGAAAACACAAAGCCTTTTCTACTTGTGCTTCCCATCTCCCAGGAGTCACCATCTATTATGGCACTTCAATTTTTACTTATTTAAAACCAAAGAATTCCTACTCCTCAGGAAAAGATAAAGTGGCCTCTGTGTTTTATAATGTCATGATCCCCATGCTGAATCCACTCATTTATAGCCTTAGGAACAAAGAGGTGAAAAATGCTTAAATTAGAATCATGCAGAAGAGAGAGGGCTCCAAGCAATTGAAATGACAGTGATGTTGAATGTTTAAACTCTTTTTTCTTTCTTTCCTATTTGGGTATTCATTGGCCTGTCTCTAAACATAGCATCATCCTTTAAATAGTTTCCATTTATGTTGAGACTTCCTGTATTAAACTATGAATGATCTGGAACATTTCCAAGAATATGTTTTAGAAATCATCTTATTAATTGGAAGTGTTGATGTATGTGTTAATTTTATGGTTTAAACATATGTGATTTTAAGGGCAATTAATGTGCAATGAAAAAATTGGTGTTATTCTTCAGATTGTGTGGTAGAAATACCAACACATATTCAAATTTCAGAATATTGTTTTATGGACTGCTCTTTCAGAAATTATTCAATTTATTCTGTAAAGAAGAAATTTGACATAGTCTTAGTGTAGTTTGGACTAGAAAATCGAGTTAGATTCTAGATCTGTTAGGTTTTTAGGCATATGTCCCTTAACAAGTAACTGAAATTTTAAATCTAGTTTCTTCCACTATATAAGACAAAAAAATCTGAATCTATAGAGTTATTTCATAGATGAAATCATATGATGAATGGAAAAAATTTAATGCAATACTAACACATTTTGACCTAGTTCATCAGAATGTATATATAATTGATAAATTTTTGATATCTAATAGCTTTTTTATGAAATGCCAGTTGATCCTTTATAAATATTTTTGGTTAATCTTATTCATAAACAGATGACATGGAAAAGAGCACTTCAATATTTGTTCTTAGAGAATAGTAGAATTTTTTAATAGAATTAAGTTATAGAAAAAATATACATAAACATTGAAGAAATCTGGCAAATACCTTAAAATTTTTTTACAGAAAATGGAAAAATTCTAATCATTTTTGAGAGTTTTGTTCATGGTCTTCTAGACAAATCTTAAGTATGAAATGTACCAAAACATTTACATTATCCCAAAGAGGAACCCTGTACTTTTTAAGCATTAACTAATATTTCCTTTTTAAAATGCCCTTACATAGTCTGGAAATGCAGTTTTAATTTTCTCTACTACTTAATGTATATTTAAGAAGAACTGTTTCTCCATTTTCCTGTATTTATTATTTTTATTTGCATTTAAGCAATGATTATTAGATATATTTTATTGCCTTCAAGTGACTTGTATTCTTTTGATTTTTACCAAGATTTTCTTTGTAAAATTATATTTGCTCACTTTATTAAATTAATTTTGAAATATTAAAATTTATCCTGTTTCAGAATTAAAATTTTAATGAATTCTTATAATTTCTTCATTGTTTATTAATTTATTCAAATAGTTAAGATGCACATTATTTTTCTCTACATCCTGAAATCATATAAAAATTGTAATTTATATATAATATCCATATAAATCTCTATATTGATTTTTCAATAAAAAAGAATTTGGGATTTAGTTTTATGAGATGTGAATATGAGAAAGCTTTTTTTTTTTCCATTTTCTTCATAACAAGGAGACCTAGGTCATGTCATTTAAATAATCTGTGCTCATTTATTCATCTTTTAAGGCATCCGAAAAATAATTGAGTGTATTTTTAGGATTAAATAAGGTAAATGTTTCTCAACAAGGCTTTTTAATTTAATGCTTCCATAATTTGTTAAGCTGCCTTTTGTCTGTCATTTCATTTTTGAAGTTAAAATAAAATTTTTAAAAAAGATTTAGTTTACTCTGAATTTTATGTTGTCTAGAATCTATACTTATTGCAATTACTCTGTTTTGTTTACAAATAGCTGTTTTAAAAAAAACATTTAGGGGACGGAAGTGGCTCAAATGCTTGGGCGTCCATCTCCCATATGGAGGGACCTGGGTTCGATCCTCAGGACCTCCTGGTAAAATGGGAAAAAAAAATTATTTTTTAATACTATATTTTTAAAATGAATCACTCCTCTTGTACATGTATTGTGTCTTTTCTTATATTTATTGGCCTTTTACATTTTCTGGACTATTTTATGACCTTTCTTTCATTTATGTACATTTCTATTATTTAGAAAATATATTCTTTTGGGTTTTGTTGGCAACAATGATCAACAGTTTCTCTAATTTTCAGACAATATGTTCAGAAAATTCAAATTAACCTGCCCTCTCATAATATATTCTAGAAAGCATTGATGATGGTATTTAATAAATGTAATATAAACTTGGGCAATATAGAAACTCTAGACTATTTATATTGTCTCTACATCAGTGCATATCATATTTTATGTAAGATATGGTCTGGAGTATTTTTAAGACAAAATCCTTTCATCCATGGTAGTATGTCAAAATTCTATGTATTGTAAAATTTGTACTATTGGGAAATGATAAAGAAATAAGACTGGAATTAGCATGATAAAATACAAACAATAGATTTGTATGGAAATGATTATTGCTATAAAATAATTATGAAAAATGTATATTTATAGAGTATCTACTGAATGCCAGACAATTTTCAAAGGACTTTAGATTTATAATTAACATAGATTATCTTCAAAAGATAACTCTCATGTTGATACTTGCAATATCTAAAATTTAGTATCAGGTAATGAGAAGCCATTTTCTATTTGTTCAGGCAAAGACCTAAGAGTCATCCTGGAATTTTTTCTACATCACACTCAAGTCCATCAGCATATTATATTTTTTCTCAGAAAATATTTGGTGTGTGACTATTTTTCAACTCCTCCAAATTATAAGATTTGCTTATAATCTGGACCAAAAATAATCTCTGCCTTTACATTATTCCACAGACCTCTAGATTATCTTTCTCTGTTGTGTTTTATATCCTTTAAGTCTAATCTCAATGTGAGACAAGTGATACTGCTAAAAGGTAGGTTGTGTCATATCACTTTTCTTCACAAAACTTATAAGAATTGCCATAAAAATAAGTCAAAATAAAAATTTTTACAAGAGCCTACAGGTCCAACATAATCTTGCCCATAAGCCTTACTTCTATGAAACCATCCTTTATCATTTTGTCTATCACTCTCATTTTGGAGCATCAATGCTGACCTCCTCACCCTTCCCTATACACATTAGTTCTAAAGCTGCCTGAAATATTCCAATGTTTCTTCTTCCTGGAATTCCCTTTCCCCAGATAACTGCATGGCTATTTTCTCAATCTTTTCCTCATGAAACCATCCCTTACCACCTACTTAAAATCACACCTGCCCCATCCGTCATCAATGCTGCCTTTGTTTTACATAGCAGTTACCTCATCTAACATTGTATGTATTTTGATTATACCTTTTGTTTACTCCATTTTCCTCCACATTGAAACCTCTATGAGCACAGTATTTTTGCCAATAGTGTTCAATGCTGTAGTCCCTACACCTAGAAAAGTGCCTCAAAAAATGTATTTGAATGACTGGATTTTACAGATTTTGGTACTGATGCATGGAGATGTTTCATAGCTTGTTCATGGTCAACAGTTTATGAACAAGCTCAAATAGAACCTATTCAGTCTGACTTCAGAGTTCACATTCTTAGTCACCACTTTATCATATGAAATATTTTTTACAAAATTGTTCTACGCATCAGAGTTTAAAACATATAATACATTCCTTTATTATATTATAAAGTATTAACAAATATAGGGATGAGAGGTGTGTGTTGCTGGCTGACCTCTCTATGGGTGCTAATAGAAGACAGTGCAATTTGGAGATAGCTAATAAATGTTCTCAAATATACATGCATAGTCTTATTTTCAGAAGGAAAGGACTGTAGAATAGAAAGATATTTATCAGGTGATGTGATTGGGTTGGGGAGAGAACCTGTATTAGTCAGGTACAGGCTGGTTGGTGTTTAAGAAAGGGCTTCAGAAACACAGCAGCGCAACAAATGGAAAATATCATCCTTACATGTAACTGTGCAGACTTTAGCTGACTTGGATTTGTGGGTGGCTCTTTTCTTTGAGGTAATGCTGGGACCCAGATTTCTTTTATGAGGTTGCTCTGCTATCTCCTAAGTTATCCACTTCTGCATTATTGAACAGGTTTCACATAGCAGTCTGTCAGCATTCCACTCTGAGGGAAATCTGAGATTATTAAAATTTGAAAACAATTTCAGATTTATTGTATTGTAAGGCTTTTAAGGAAAAATTCATTTTTGTAAAGAGACATAGGACTAAAGAGATTATACATTTTTTCTGATGGAAACATATAATGGATTTACATTTCCTCCACTTTTTCAAAAGTAACAACTGAAACTAGTTTAAAACAATTTCTTACTCTCTTTTTAATATTTGCGTATGACTCTGATGATATTTTTAACTTAAGCCCTTATGTTTGTAATTTTTGTTCTCTCTTTTTTTATTGGTTGTCCTAAGGAATATTGTATGTATGTTTAATTTATCATACTTTATCTATTATAAAATGATATATCACATAACATAATATTAGAACTGTAAAGTAGCTTTAATTCAGTTCTTCTTTCAAATTTTTGTCATAAATTTTATTTTCATATATGGTTTAAGCCCAACAATTAATCAACCTAGTTTTTTAAAAAAATTCTAAATATGTATTTTAAAATAGTTTATTGAGATATGTTCACATAGCATGCAATCCATCCAACATATATTTAATACAATCACAGAGGATTAATACATTATTAATTTCATTAATACATGAAATTATTTGTGTCTCACATTGAATGCTTACCAAAGGTTGATTTCAACAGAGGAAATTTTTAATAATCATATGGATGAGATGACCCATTCTGTGAATACAAGTCAGCCTCTTTTTAATGCCACTCCTGTCATTGCCCAATGGGACTCATGAACAAAGTGGCCATAGTGGTAGGATGGAGGTTATATATGGGCTGAGCAGCATTGCCTTCTACTCACCAAATATGCCCTGGTTACAGACACTGCTAACTGTCTAATCTGCCAGCAGCAGAGATCAACACTCAGTCTCTGATATGGCACCATTCCCCAATATAAATAGCCTGCTACAT
>JAQZBX010055547.1:0-18392 GCA_029593785.1 Cabassous unicinctus | reverse complement strand
GCCTAACTTTATGGTTTGGTGGGTCAGACAATACCCATCTCATGATAGGTAACTCAAGTCTCATGGTGACTTGATGGCCCATGGTTAAGTGTTCAGTCTCTACTAAGGTCTAGTAGCAGGCCAAAAGCCATTTTACAAAAGGAGAGTAGTTATCTGCAGAGGATGGCAGGGCTTTGCTCCAAAATCCTAAGGGTCTGTGTTTTGATTCTCCTATAGGGGCCTGCCAAAGGCTCCAGGCAGCATCTCTATTTGCCACTGAAACTTCCAGCACCATTGGATCTGCTGGATCATATGGCCCAAGTGGTAGTACAGCTTGCATAGCAGCCTGGACCTGTCACAGAGCCTCCTTTTGTTCCAGTCCCCAATCAAAACTAGCAGCTTTCCTGGTCACTGGGTAAATGGTCTGGAGTAGCACACCCAAATGAGGAATGTGTTGTCTCCAAAATCCAAAAAGACCAACTAAGCGTTGGGCCTCTTTTTTATCATAGGAGGGGCCAGATGCAGCAGCTTATTCTTCATTTTAGAAAGGATATCTTGACATGCCCATACCACTGGACACCTAGAAATTTCACTGAGGTGGAAGGACCCTGTATTTTTGTTAGATTTATCTCCCATCCTCTCTAGCACAAATGCCTTACCAGTAAGTCTAGAGTCTTTGCTACATCTTGCTCACTAGATCCTATCAACGTGATATCATCAATATAATGGACGAGTGTGATGTTTTATGGGAGGGAGAGACAATCAAGGTCCCTGTGGACCATATTATGACATAGGGCTAAAGAGTTGATATACCCCTGAGGCAGGTCAGTGAAAGTATACTGCTGGCCTTGTCAGCTGAAAGCAAACTGTTTCTGGTGGCCCTTACTAATGGCAATAGAGAAAAAAGTGTTTGCCAGGTCAACAGCTGCATACCAGGTATGAGGGGATGTGTTGATTTGCTCAAGCAATGATACCACATCCGGAACAGCAGCTGCAATTGTAGTCACCACCTGGTTAAGTTTATGATAATTTATTGTCATCCTCCAAGATCAATCTGTTTTCTACACAGACCAAACAGTGGATTTGAATGGGGATGTGGTGAGAATCACCACCCCTGCATCCTTCAAATCCTTGATGGTGGCACTAATCTCTGCAATCCCTCCAGGAATCCAGTATTGCCTTTGATTTACTGCTTTGCTATGTAGGGGCAGTTCTAGTGGTTTCCATTTGGCCTTTCCAAGCAATGCCTTCACTTTAATTTCAGAAACCCTTCAGAGATTTTAGTTTCCTTTGTAACTCTGCTATGTGTACGAGAGTCTGAGTTTGGTTCTCAGATATCTCAAGTCTGTGGCTATAGAAGACATGATTTTCTTTCAGAGCACACATAGAGACTTTCCCATCATTCATGCGACATTTTAGTTTCAAATTTGAAGACTTTAGCTCATCTCTTTCTTTTGTAACTGTATCCAGAGTATCTAGGAGGAGCCAGCCAACATCAATATACCTTTGGCTCAACAAAACTCTGTTAAGGTTTTGAAAACACTCTCACCCAGATTCTTGCTTCTTATAAGCATGGAAGTAAGGGAACCCAGTGATGATGTTTTGCGTATCTCTATTGCCAACTCACACCATGGACTGTTAGCAGCCTCTTCATTATTCGAAAGGAAGTCATTAGTACCTTTGAGGCCAATTAGAGTAAAGGAAAAATTGCAAAACTCCCAGAGCCACCCAGGCATCCCATGTTTAAGATTCTGTTCCTCAAGAACCACTCCTGGTACCAAGCTGTATTATTCAGGGTTCTCTAGGGAAACAGAATCAACAGGAGATATCTGTCAATAGTGTGAGATTTTATGAGAGTCTTTCACGTGATGGTGGGGATGCATAATTCCAGGTTCCACAGGCAGGCTGCCAACCAGGGGCTCCGAAGAAAATCCAATGAAGGTCCTTGATGAGTTTCCGGGAGATGCTGGCGATCCAAAGAGAAGCTGGGAAATTCTCCCTGAATGCTGAAATCACTTTCTCTTATAAGACATTCAACTGATTGGATAAAGTCTCACTCATTGCTGAAGGCAATCTTCCTGGCTGATGTAGATGTAATCAGCCATCTATTAGTAAACTCACTGGTAACTAAAGTCCATAAATGTCCCTGTATTACAATTAGCCCAGGCTTGCTTGACCAAACAACTGGGCATAATTACTTTGCGAGTTGACACATTAGCTTAACCATCACAGGAGGTGACCATGTAGTTCTTTTCCTGCTTTTTTTGTTAATGTGGTATTACATTAATTGATTTTCTTATGTTGAACTGCCGTGAAAACCTGGGATTAAACCCACATGATCATGGTGTGTAATTCTTTTAATGTGCTGTTGGACTCAATTTGCAAGTATTTTGTTGAGGATTTTTGCATGTAAGTTCATTAGAGAATGTAGCAGTTTGATATTATTTATGAATTCCAAAAAGAAATACAGATTATGTTTGTAAACTGGTCGGTTCCTCTGGCGTGATAATCTTTTGATTGTATTAGATTCAGCTGAGAAGTCTGATTAAATTATATTAAGATTAGGGCTCTGATCCAACCAAATCATTAGAGTGCAACTCATTGTTGATTCCCAGCCCCCTTGGGGATAAAACAGACACTCACACAGAAGTAAACACACAGAGAAGAAGAACAGCGAGGAAGAGCGACAGCTCCTTAGACACTGCAGAGACCCCAGGAAGAAAGATGAGCCTGGTAGTCTACAGCTGACCTTGTGAAGAGAATTAAGCAGCTGAGCCTGGAAAGAAATGAGCCTATAGCTGAGATTGGAAGAAGCTGGGACCATGGGGCTTTAAGGGGATGAAGGATGGCTGAACCCTCACAGACATCGCCCGCCATCTTGCGTCAACATATGGCAACAGACTTTGGGTGAGAAAGTACCTCTTATGGTACCTTGAGTTGGACCCTAGGGTCTGGCAAATGTAAGCTTCTACTCCAAATAAATAGCCTTAATAAAAGCCAACCGAGTTCTGGTACTTTGCATCAGCACCCCTTGGTCTGATTAATACAGAGAGATTGGTCTATAATTTTCTTTTCTTGTAGTATCTTTATCTGGCTTTGATATTGGGGTGATGTTGACCTCATAGAGTGAGTTAGATAGTATTCCCACATATTAAATTTTTTGGAAGAGTTTAATCAGGATTGGTATTAGTTCTTTTTGGAATGATTGGTAGAATTTACCTGTGAAGCCATCTGGTCCTGTGCTTTTCATTGTTGGGAGGTTTTGAATGACTGATTCAATCTCTTTACTTGTAACGAGTCTGTTGAGGTCTTCTGTTTCTTCTAGAGTAAGTGCAAGTTTGTTCATGTGTTTCTAGGAATTTGTCCATTTCATCTAGATTGTCTAATTTGTTGGCATACAATTGTTTGTAATATCCTCTTATGATCCTTTTTATTTCTGTGTGGCCAGTAGTAATGTTTCGCCTCTCATTTATTTATTTGCATCTTCTCTTCTTTTTTTCTTTGTCAGTCTAGCTAAGGGATTGTCAGTTTTATTGATCTTTTCAAAGAACCAAGTTTTGGTTTTGTTAATTCTCTCTATTTCTTTTTTATTCTCAATTTTATTTATTTTTGCTCTATTCTTTGTTATTTCATTCCTTCTGCTTGCTTTGGGATTCTTTTGCTGTTCTTTTTCTAGTTCCTCCAGGTATGCAGTTAGGTCTGTGATTTTAGCTCTTCCTTCTTTTTAAATATAGGCATTTAGGGCTATAAATTTCCCTCTCATACAGCATTTGAGGAATGAAGTCTCAATACTAATAATACAACATTTGCCTGCACTGTATTACATGTTTTGATATGTTGTGTTCTCATTTTCATTTGCCTCAAGAAATTTAAGGATTTCCCTTGCAATTTATTTTTTGACCCACTCATTATTTAAAAGCATGTTAGTTAACTTCCTTATATTTGTGGATTTTCCAATTCTCTGCCTGTTATCTTTTTCCATCTTCATTCCATTGTGGTCAGAGAAGATGCCTTGTATAATTTCAATTTTTAAAAATTTATTGAGACTTGTTTTGTGATAAACATGTTGTCTATCCTGGAGAAAGGTCCTGTGTACTTGAGAAGAATGTATATCCTGCTGTTGTGGGAGCAATGTTCTGTTTATGTATGTTAGGTCTAGTTCATTTATCATATTTTCCAAGTTCTTTGATTCTTTATTGATCATCTGTCTAGATGTTCTATCTATTGATGAGAATGATCTGTGGAAGTCTCCAACTATTATTGTAGAGGTGCTGTTTCTCCCTTCAGTTTTGCCAGTTCTTGTCTCATGTATTTTGGGGCACTGTAGTTAGGTGCATAAATATTTCTGATTATTATTACTTTTGGGTGGATTGTCCCTTTTATTAATATATAGTTTTCTTTGTCTCTTGATGATCTGAAGCTGTTTGGATCCCAGATAAGTATTTTCTTAAAGCTATTCCATTCCTGTGGGTGTAAACCTGTTGCAAGTAGGGCCTTGTGCTTAAGTGACTTCAGTCAAAGTGTGGCACAGGGTGGGCATTAATCCTCCTATTGAGTCCTTCATAAAAGATGAAATTCAGACAAAGAGAGAGGAAGGCGTGGAAGCAAAAAGCTGAAAGCAAGGAAGCCCCAGAGATAAAGGAGAGACCAGCAGATGCTGCCGTATGCCTTCCCATGGGACAGAGGTGTTCATGATTGCCAGTCTTTGGGAAGAAAGCATTACCTGATGCCTTGATTTGGACTTTTTTCTCAGCCTGAAAACTGCAAGCTTTTAAGTTAATCCATTCTATCTTGTAAAAGCCAGCCCATTTCTGTTACACTGCTTTTGGCAGGCTGGCAAACTAGAACACCTCTTATAAAGTCTTTTGACTTAAAGTCTATTTTATGTGATAATAGTATAGCTACCTCAGCTCTTTATTGGTTACTATTTGCATGGATTATCTTTTTCCAACCTTTCACTTTCAACTTATTTTTGTCTTTGGGTGACTTGGTGAGTCTCTTGAAAAGTACATGCTTTTTAATCACTTCTGCCACTCTGTGACTTTTTTTTTTTTTTTTTAGGCGAGGGAGTAAAGATTTTATTAAGAAACAAGAAAATGAGATGAGAAAAGTACATGGTCCGAGGCATGGACCATTGGCAGACTGCAGGATGAGTTGAGCACTCTGTGTCATTTGATTGGGGAGTTTAATCCAATAACATCCAGTGTTATTACTGTAAAGGCAGTAACTTATTTCAGCAATTTTGTCCTTTGGTTTTTGTACATTATATCTTTCTTTCATCTCTCTTTTCCTTTATTCTAACCTCCTTTTCTATACAGTTGATCTTTTCTGATGTATCTGAATGATCCCTTCCTCATTTCTGTCTCTATGTGTTTTTAAACACTCACTTTGTGGTTATCTTGGGGTTTATATTTTACAACATACATATATATCCTACTAATTTGAAAAGATATTAACCTAGATTCCATAGCATACACATTATCTGCTTCCATATCACTCTAAGTCCCCTCTTTATGTTTTTTTCCCCACTTCCCACTTTAGATTTTGCATGTCCATTATCTAGATATATGCCTTTTTCTTGCTCAATTTTACTCTTTTCCAGGAATTAAAGAGTAGGAGTGTATATTGAAGCTACAGTACTATTGGGTTTTGCATTTACTCTTTTAGTTACCCTTACTGATAATCTTCATTTCTTCACATTACTCCAAGCCACTTTCTCCTTTCAACCTGCAGAAATCCCTTCAATAATTCTTGTAGGGCAGTTATCTTGTTGATGAATTCTCTCAGTTTCTGTTTATCTTTGAGTATTTTAAACTTTTCCTCATTTTTGAAGGACAGTTTTGTCAGATAAATAATTTTTGGCTGGCAGTTTTTCTCTTTTTGTACCTTTAAATATATCACACCACTACCTTCTCGCTCCATGGTTTCTGACGAGAAATTAGCTCTTAGTCTTATGGAGGATCCCTTGTATGTAATTAATTCCTTTCCTGTTGCTAGTTTCAGAAATCCTCTTTATCTTTGGCATTTGACATTCTGATTACAATGTGTCTCAGAGTAGGTCTATTAGGATATTTTCTTTCTGGAGTATGTTGTGCTTCTTGGTCCTATATATTTATGTCTTTCATAAGAGTTGGAAAGTTTTCAGCCATTATTTTCTCAAATATTCTTTCTGCCCCCTTTCCCTTCTCTTTTCCTTCTGGGATGCCCAAGATGCATATGTTTGCGTGCTTCAGGTTGTCACTGAAATACTTGAGACACTGTCCAAATTTCTCTATTCTTTACTCTATCTGTTCTGACTGTATGATTTCAATTGTCCTTTCTTGTAGTTCATTAATTATTTCTTATGCCTGTTCAAATCTGTTGTTGTATGGCTGTAGTGTATTTTTAAATTCTACTATTGTGACTTTCATCCCCATGGTTTCTATTATGTGCATTTTTTTATTATTTATTTTTTTATTTTACCGGGAGGTCCTGGGGATCGAACCCAGGTCCCTCCTTATGGGAGATGGACACCCAACCATTTGAGCCATATCCACCCCCTATGTGTATTTTTATACTCTCAAATTCTTCTTTATGCTCACACATTGTCTTCTTAATATCCTTTATCTCTTTATGTGTATTTTCCTTCATCTCCTTGAATTAATTTAGGAATTTTTTTGAACTACTTTGATGACTTGTTCCAAATTCTGGCCTGGGTCATTGTCCATTTGTATATCCACTCTCTCAAGCATTATTATTAATAATATTATCAAGAACATATTAAGGCCTCAGGGATGTTGCAAAGAAAGAAATAAATGCTAGAGAAGAAACTTCTGGAACACAAAATTGACTCCTCTTATTTTATCCTATAACAATACACATAGAACTGTTAGCATATATTTTGAAGCAATTAAATCCCATTAATATGTTTGGACGTCTGCCTGTGAAAATCTCTCAAAACTCCTGCCCTCCATGAGTTCAACCCAGGTATAAAATTACCCTACTATAAATTCCTACATAAGAATCTCCCTCAAATAGAAGGATGTCTTTTTGTCCACTTTGTATTTCCTTCTACACATCTCCCTTAGAAGTTTCATTATATCATGATTTCACATCTCTTGCTGGGGATTTTAAATCCTCTTCTGCAAATTTAGATGGAAATGCATATCTTCTAAAATTTGGATGCACATTTAACTAACTTTCATTTTTGAATGTCACATCTAAAATTGTCATCTTTTCCAGAGTAGGTATCTTTCTGATTCCTTTTCCCACTAGCCTAAACTTGGAAACACCGTGGACTCCTGCCTCCACCTCCAATGCCTCATCATCAGATATTGTCTGGGTGCTGTTAAATCTACCTTTGTAATATATATTAAATCTATTTGTTCCCCTTTACTTCCATTGACACTTCCATAATTTAGGTTCTCACTAAATCTCCCAAATAGGCTAATGCTCTCCCACTTTCCAGCCATTCTCAGTCTGATTGCACATAACCGTTGCTGTTAGATTAATTTTCCCTAAGGCTAGAGTTGACCATTTCACTCTCCTGATGAAAACTTCACTTATCCCTATTATTATACAAAGTGAAGCTTAACTTCACTTAAAGCCTGTGGTACACAGTACTCTTCATCTTCTGATACTTCTTATTTGTGAGCGCCTATGACACTTAATCTGAGTCTCTCATGTTATTTTGTATGGTTAGCTCCACATTTAAGATATTTATGTACATGTCCAGTCTTTGCTACTGAACAGACAGCTTTATAAATAAAAATATGCATGTCTGATTCATCTTTTTTTTCTTTACAGCATTTAGAATAATTAATAGCACATATTAAAGAATAAAATTGAGCAACTACTAAGTAAATGAATATATATGTGGAAATCATGGAAAGTATGATAGTGGCAAAATTCAAGCTTTGAAATATGCTATGATAGTGGCAAAAATTATATGCTCCAGTATCGTAGTGAATATATTGAATCCAGTTTGGAATGGAGATGAATTTGAATGAATTATAGAATTTATTGATGGGAAAATGGAAAAACACCACACCAAAATGAGGGGAATAACTTCAGCAATGTTTTGATGTTTAGTTAGAATGAGCATCTCAATCTTGTTACATAATAGGGAATCTTGATTATCATTGAATTCCCTATTTCTCTTTTCTTGCACTGTTCCCTTCTAAAGTATTGAATTGTGCACAGGCAAAAAACAATGATATGAAGAATAGACTATCAATTAAATCGCACAATAATTTGAACCTATAATTTCAATGTAAATGTTTTACATTAAATACAAAAAAAAATAGTAATTAAAATTGTGAAAAACAAAACAAAACTAAACCCTTTGACACTGCAGTAATGGGTAAAGATAAAAGCAGGATATAAGAAGTATGTTCCTGACCTGAGTTCATGAATAGAACTTGCTTACTGTGGAAAATTTTGTAAGAGAGAACTTTTTTTTTTTTTAATTGCAGATTTAGTGTTTATTAGTTTGCTTTTTTGGTACTATGGGCCGGGGACTGAGCCCAGGATCACGTATGTGGGAAGCCCTTTCTTCAGTTGGTTTTATTTTCCATTTTGCTTGTTGTTTGATTTTGTTTTTTTCAGGAGGCACTGGGAACAGAATTGAACCTACCACGTAGGAGGCAGGCACTCAACTGCTTGAGCCATATCCCTCCACGGAGAGCTTTTAAGATTTACCGTAAGAGTCTTTCTGATAAGATTCATGTTTTACTTTGGCATAAACAAAAAATATATGCAGGATTGACCTCATCTTCTCTCTTCTTTTAATTCAGTAAGAAGGAAGTGTCCCAAAGGGACCAGGCTTCTTCCACTAAACTTTGATTAACTGGAATATTCCTTTGTCAAGTCTGAGATTACCATGAAAATAAGAGAATTGTCAGCCTTTCTAACAATGCTTGCTTTCTATTGTGTACTGGAAACTGTTATTCTGTTCTGCAGTCATTTGGAGCCTTGCTGGGCTAGGGGAGAGATAAAATGCCAGTGGGATGGATATCTTGAGAAGGAGCTCTGGGATAAAAACAAAATACATAGCTATGACATCTAGGATTGTTTTTCCAGGGGGATCCTATTCCAGGTGACTGTCATTCACATGAACCCCGCCAGCACTTACCCTGGACACACCATTTGTTTTATGAGACTGTCCTCACTTTTCCTAGAGGTAGGAAGTGGTTTTAAGCCATGGAACTTCAAACCATTGGAACTGATTCTCACCTGTGTCAGGGTACCCCATACCAGGGGGACAGAACAATCTTTGGCCTGTGTCAACCATGTTGTTTACCGCCATGCACTTATTTAGATTGAGAAGTGTAGTTATGCTTCCTTCCTAAGATTGATGTCTCAATATTTTTTCATAATACCCTGAAAGAGAGAGGTGTCCAGGTTTTAGTGATGCCTCTTTACGCTGGCCTGGATCAGAAAATGCATTGGTATAAATTTAACTTTGTCCAAGTATCTTTGAGATTCCCCTGGAAAGGATGAAAGTCAGCTGAAATGCTCCTTCTTTTATTAAATGTTCCTGGTTACCCAGCCAGGAGTGATTTAAGTGGCCATAACTGCCTAGCATGTTTTGCCCCTCTTCTAGCACGTTAATCACTTCTCACCTTGAACTCATTACCTGTCGGACCTCCTTATTAAATCTCTTGGCCGATAGGGCTTTGCTTTTGAGGCTACTGCAGCACCAGGACCCAGGAGGGCTTTGAGCACAAAGATAATATATATGTTTCCTATGAGTGGATTATCAATTCTTGTGATTTCTCTCAAAACCGTCCAGACTGCCATTCATATTCGCATAATCAATTTGTATTTGTTCGTATATTTCATGTTGTGCAGGTTCGTGTGGTTTTTTTAATTACAAATTGACTTGACTAATCCGAGGCAACTGGGCTCTATCTTTGTTTCAGGAATGACCCTCATTAAGCTTTTTTCTTTACCTCGTGATGGCAGTTCGCAAGGCTGAAGTGTTGGGAAAAGAGGTCCAAGATCGTAAACAATCCTCAGAGACAAAGTGGGATAATGGACCAATAATTGCAGCTGATTGCGAAAATAGATTTTCATCCTTTCATGAGATAAAAGAGAGTGTGATTTAATTGCTGTAAGTGCATCCTATCCCTCCAGGAATTGGAATTAAAAGATATTGCAGTATTACACCTGGGAATGTAAATATGGTTTTGTCCTGATTGCTGATTATTATTTTTAGGTCTCTGTAACATCCTGTCTTAACGTGCCACTATAGGAATTCTCTGATTGTACCATAAAACAATCTCATTAATTCCATTAGTGTTACGTCAATAGTCATGAAAGGGGTCAGTATATTCGGTACACTTAAATTTTTATTTCAGAGAAAGTTTCTGTAACCTGGTATGCACAAAAAATGGAGTTACCAAACAAATTAATGAGACAGAAGAAATGTTTATTTTAATGGACTTTGCATCTGTGTTTGTATGAAACCTTAGTAAAACAAAGGAACAATTCATTGACTATAAATCTGGCAAATTGGTTTCTTGCAGAGTGGAGGTGTTGAACACAACTTACAGACAATGACATTGTCTTATGGATACATTCCTTTTCAAGAAATCAACTTGTACTTTTTACTTGAATCTTGAGTTATTATTGATGTATTCCTGTAGTTTTCCCCTATCTTATTTTTTTCCATCTCCAACATCTGACAAACTGGCATTTCCATTTTAAAGAATTTTGTGAGGAGTTCTGAAGCAAAACAAACAAAAGGTAAATAACATGAAACAAATTGTTATGCTATTTTCGTTAATTTTTACCAATCAGTGAAATATTTCACTGGCAGCATTGTACTTGAAATTCACTGTCTTCAAGTCTCTAGACTTGAAGGCTACAAGTTCAAGCCATCTCTCCATGGTTCAGTTTTCCAATCAGTAAAATAATGATTCTAGATCATTTTGAGGGCAGCATTCATATTCATGAATCTATACGACAGTTTTTTGTGTGTGAATGTGTGCATATGTGTTTTAATAAAATATCAAAGCTGATAGCAAAAAATTTAATTAGGTTATATCATTAGCTGAAAGGTAAAAAACTCCAACCTACTTTTGAAATAAGCAAGTAAAAAAAAAAAACCTTTAACAGAGATGGGAAAATTTTGTCTTTGGAAGTAAAGAGAGAAAAGCTTTCACATGAAAATGTCAGAAACGCTTCAGTTGGAGTCATTTCTGAACAGCCATTCATGTATTTCCTGCATGGCTCTGGGCCATGTTTCTTAACAGATCTATCACAATAGTAACTTGTAGCTTGCTTATTGTTAATTTTTCAAAAATTTTCTTGCTAAGATTATTAAAGGTAAAATTCCAATATTGCCAATGGTCACTACTATTTATTAAATGGAAATATGAGATCTTAGATAATTCACAGAAAACTAAATAATTCCAACCCAACAGTTGTGTGAATGGTATTCATTTTAGGAAAAAATATAAATCCAAATAACACAAACTTTACCTGAGAAAAGTCATTTTTTTTTCCTACATGGAAGTCAGAATTAGCTTTATTTTGGAGACTGCAACTTTGGCATCTAGCTAGGTGGAAAAGGCTTTCATTCACTCAGACCCCTTTCTCAGTAAGGGAACTTGGAGAGCTAGATGCCAAATTCCATTGTCAAGTAAAAGGGAAATTGCTTGAAAAGAGCCCTGGGGCAGAAATACCAGACATTTGCCAGCCTGATGCTACCTTAGTACTCAGGTTAAATTTTTTCTCATGACACTCTGCACAGAGGTGTTTTCTTTTGATAGCTTTCCTACTATTGCTATTGCTCAAAGGAAGGAAACAAATATATAAATCCCACTCCTAAGCTTTCAGTAGAAAACAGCTCTACACCACCACCATTTTATTTCTCTCCACAAAAAAGAACTATGCAGGAAACCATTAAAACTCTAAGTTTTCTACTCTTGTGGAAAGAATCTTTAAAAAATTCTTTCTTTGAAGCATCACTTTAAAAATACCTTGTGAGAAGAATATTTCTAAGGGTTAGAGTTGAATAAAATTATTGAGAAAATTTACTGTGTACTTGAAATGATGGAGGCTTTTATACTTAAATCTTTTTCAGAAGATTGGCTTAAAATATGTACTTCCAAAGAGAGAAGAATATTTCTCATTATAGCATCCTTAGAGAAAACTGTGGATTTAGGCTAGATTTTTCACACAGGAGAAAAGATCAATTAACTCAGAGTCACTGAAGCAGCACAAGTTTCAGAAGGCTAAGGAAGGCAATACTTTCTGTGTTTCAAAAAATTGATTCCTGTTCCTAAGTTGTAACAAAGGACCTCTTGATTTTCATAGATACCTGCCAGTTACTTAGAGACTGCGCATGGAAAACAATCAGGCCACATCAAAATGAATCTGAAGAATTGTTGCAGGAGTCTGAACACTAGTATCAGGTTAGGACATGGTGGAGCATGTCGCTTTGTCCCAGATAGCAAAAGTGTAGTTATCATTTTAGCATATTTTATAGGCATTGTGTTATAATAACTTTTGCTAATAATCTTTTAAAGATGTCAAATTATTAAAATTTCCCTTTTCTATAATATCATCAATTTAGTGGGAGATGATATACCATTCTCCCATTAAAGGATGTGAATAACCCCTTCTCTACAGAGCTCATATTTCTCTTTTCCTTCAAAATTTTTCAATTTCCATGTTAGCCTGTCCATCAGAACTATGTATGTGTTTATAAGTTTCTATACACTTGATATGCAGAAGTGCTTAACTAAAACCTGTTCTTAGGTTTGTTGTGCTGAAAATAAAATAGACCTAAAAAGAGGGTGCAGAGCAAGTTTTTTGAGTTAAAAGTGCATTAAAGCAGGAGCAGCACCAAAAGAGGTTTCTGCTCAAAAGGCTGAGCTGGGGGAGCAGCTCATATGGCTGCTTGAGACAAAGGGAAGGTGTGGGGGGAGTGGGGAGGGGTGAGGAGGATGGGTGGGTGAGCTATGTGACCTGCGGGGTGGGGTGGGGAGTGTGGGCGGTCTGGGCAGGGTGTCCTTGAGGCCCAGTTCATTAATTAACAACCAGAATGTTGGTGTAAGATTGTGGCCATCTGGTAAGATTAGCAGACTTTGCTGGTGTCAGCCTGATTTCTTTGTTACAGTTCATCATTCTGGGCATGAGCAGGGGTCTTTGTCAGCACCGCAAAGGATCATTGGTAGGTCAGCCTGCTTCAGTTAACCTCTGTTTCTTTTTTATAATCCCCTAGGTAAAATGGAAGATTAAACAAGTCAAGATGGTTAGTAAAATCATTTATCATTCCAATTTCACATTCTCTCCTTTCGGTTGAGAGAGTCCTTTGATTCCCTGAATATCAAGTATGCCTAGTTTGGGGCTCTATAGACTGATACTCTAAAGCTACAGGGGACAGCAAAGAGTTTGGTCACTTTGAGGCACTGTGTGACGAAGGTGGTGATGGTGAGCATGATTGGCGGGGATACCAGGAAATACAACCAAGAGGTGTTAGGCAGAAACCCCTTAATTGATTCCTATAAGTCTCTTGGTTATTGGTTTATGCTGCGAAGCCATTTGGCTTCCTTGAAGATTTCCTGGATGTCAGTCTCGACCTGTCCGATGGTGTTGATCCAAGTGCAGCAGGATGTGTGGCCAACAGCACAGACGCCTCCGTCTTCTGCCAGTAGGTCATCTGAAGCTAATGGGTTGCCTGTAGTTATGGCTGCGAGGGAATTGAGAGAGGTAGTCCTTGAAGCGCTTGCCCAGTTTCTTGATTGGCACTGAGGTTGCCGAGGACATGTTCTTGGTATCCAAAACCTATCCAGGGGGCTAAAAGCCTGAGTCCGAGCCCTGTTCCAGCAAGAATTAATGCAATAGCCCTTTTTATCTCGGGTGGGAGAGGTAAAGTTATAAGGGTTTATTACAGAGCCAAGTGTGCATTGTCCACTGGGCTCTAGGTCAGTGAGAAGGCAAGGAAATGTCCTAAAGTGTGTAGGAAGGTGAAACCTGAGGGCAGACAGAGAAGTTTGTGGTCCATGAGGAGATCTGAAACATTCAGGAAGGTCAGGTGGACTTCAGTGAGGATGGCTGAGAAAGGTTTTGACCAGTTGAGAGTGCTAAGGGGGATCTTTCTGGTCTGGGGGAGCCCTATTGACTTGTTGGGAGTTGCAGACAATTTGACCTTCTGAATTAGTGGTGCAGATAAAAACATTTGTGCCGTAAATAAAAAAACAGGGGAAGGGGGTTTGGTTGGGAGGGAGACAGTACAAGTCTCCTGAAGGGAGGTGAAACTGGGTATCTCCCGGGAGACCAATTCCATTGCTGGATGGTACAAGGGACTCCCACTGGGAAAGACTGGTGCTGGAAAGTTTAGGAGGGGGTATTCTGTAAATAAAGGATTAGGCTACTTGAAGGTGTTATGACAAATCCAGCAGTCAGAGATTAAGCCCTGATGCGATAAGGTAGCATATGTTAAGGATAAGATTGTTTTTCCAGTTGTAGCTGGGGTGGGGAAGCCAGAGAAGGAAGCAAAAGAATACATAGGGGTCATTTTAGTTAGATAATGGGGCTAGGGGAGTTGATGTTGGAGCTAACTGCAGTGAAGAGAAGATAGCAGAGTCAACAAGGGTCTCTAGGGGGCCAGTCAGGGTGTTCCTGCTCTCAGGGGAGTACTATGCATTAGTTGAGAAAAAAGACAAAAGGGATTTTGAGTGTACTCAGCCCATGTCTGGAGTCTCGGGAGAGCTGTCTGTGTCAGATGCCGGCTGCTTCTGGACCCTGCAGCGAGGCAGGGTCAGGTCTCCCCTGCTTTTGGTGGTCCACTCAGGTAACGGGGCTGGTTTTAGGTGCGATAGGTGAATCCAGGAGTTGATTCTTCAAAGCTGTACGGCAATGGGGGTGGTCAGGAGGACTTGAAAGGGTCCTTTCCACCAGGGCTCAAGTCTGTGTTTCTGAAGATGCCATTTCCAATACACCCAATCTCCTGGTTGTATTGGGAAGATCTAGAGAGAGAGAGAGATTCAGAAACAGTTTTGTGGAATTTAGAAAGCATCTGTGAGAGTTTTGGGCAGTGGGTAGCCAGTGAGAAGCTAACTTCAGCACTTTGTGACCAGGGAAAAAGGGGCATGGGTCTGCCAGTAACTATCTCATAAGGGAAAGTTGGTGAGGGCCGAAAAGGCATCCCCAGAAGCTCACGAGGACTAGGGGAAGAACTTTAACCCAGGGGAAGGAAAATTGTTCAGTAAGTTTCCCGAGATGTGTCTTCATTAGGCCATTTGTGCGTTCAACTAGCCCTGAAGATTGGGGGTGATAGGCACAGTGGAGGGGCTGCAGGATGGGTGAAGTTGTCAGAAGTTTAGAGAGGCATTGCCTTGTAAAGTGGGTGCCATGGTCACTATGGATTTCTCGAGAACTGCCCACCAGGGGATGGTCTTTTCTAACAGAACTTTGGCTACAGATGTGGCAGTTGCTTGTCTTACAGGAAAACCTCTCTCCACTGGGAGAACATACAGACCTTCACAAGGCAATACTTATATCCCAGGCAGGGAGGGAGTTGGAGGAGGTCGATCTCCCAGATCTCAAAAGGCCCTTGAGGTGGCGGAAACTTCCTGGGGAGAGGCGAAAGGGTTGAGCGGGTTGTGATGAGGGCAGAGGTTGCAGCTTGCAGCTGCTTCCTGAGGTGCAGATTAAAAATTTCCCCACCAATATTTTCTCACAAGATTTAAAAACTACTAGGAGCCCAGTGGGTTTGAGGGTGAAGGTGAGTCATCACGGGGTGAGTGGCGACATCTGGAAGGCTGAGTAGACCGTTGGGGCCGGTTGGGGCTGGCCGATCGTCCAGTCTGGGGATCTTTATGCCCCCCTTGGCCCTCCTGACTTTTGAGATCTGGGGCGAGCAGAGTCTGCTGGGCTTGTACATGTCATTTATGGACGGCTCCTGGGGGTCTGTCGGCACGGGGCAGAGGGGAGGCAGGCTCCAGTAGTTCACCAGGTGCTCCATACCTGCCCCTTGCCGAGCTGCAGGGTCCGCTAGCACATTTCCTCAGGCTTCTTCTGAATCAGCTTTGCTAAGTCCTGCAGTTTTCACTACCACCATGGCCTTGGGAGCAAAAGACTTTGGAGAAACTCAGTTACCCAAAGCTTGCTTTTGATGGGCTGGCCAGAGAATGTAAGGAAACCTTGGGGTTTCTAGAGCATGCCAAAGTTGTGGGCTACCCCAAAGGCATGGCAAGTGTCTGTACTGAGTGGCAGGCCAGCGTAACTGCTGAGACGTCTGCCTGCTGAGCTGAGGGTGTTTGTTAGTCCTGACCCTGCAACTAGATGCGTCCCTTTTCATAACGATAGCAGGATCTGTCTGTAAACCAGACATAGGCTCTTTCAGAGGGGTTTCGCTGGGGTCTTGGGCTGAGAACTGAGCCGAGGAGGGTGACACAGTTAAGGGGCTCAGGGTCGTATTTGGCAGGTGACTCGGGGAGGAAAGTGGCAGGGTTGAGAGTCCTAACACGCTGGATTGAAATGTTGGGGTTGCTTAACAGGGAGGCTTCTGGGGGTGCCCGGCGCTTGCAGAGAAATGCTGGGTATGACGGCGCCTTGACAGAGTCTTCATGGTATGAGGCACAAAACCTGAGAGACGAGTCTAGGGTTACTTCAGAGACTGCCTGAGCCAAAGGCACAGCGGCAATGACTGCAAGTAGGTAGGAAGGGAGGCCTTGAGTTACTGCATCCAGGCTGATGGGGTGATAATAATCAGCATGGCTTTGGGTTAGCCGCTTGCATGCATTCCCTCCTTTTTTTTTTTTAATGCTGCTGCAATTTAGGGAGAAATGAAAAGTCATATATGCTACAATCCACCCTGTCCCACAAATCTTAAAATCTTTCAGGCACCTTCTGCAAAAGGCCCTGAGCATGGCACTGGGGGGTTATAAACCGTGGTACTGTGCTAAAAGGCCACAGCTACTACAGGAACAAGACAAGCAATCACAGGAGTCTGTGGTCTCTGGGAGTTGCCACCTAGAAGGGCGGCTTTTATCTTAAAGATAAGGGAAGGCTGACCCAGGGCGGACCAGAGATGCTGGCTCGAGTCTGCACTTCCAACAGTCTGCTGGCTCAGGGCTTGTTGCTAGCGGGCAGGCCAGTCCGGGAAAATGTTAGAAGAAGCCCTGTGAATCTGGAAAAGGATCCTAGAGGCACAAGCACAAATGTCTAGTAGGTGCTTGGAGGGGGAGTAGAATAACAGTGGAACTTTCTCCCAGGAGCCCTAGGGCATTTGCTTAGAGTGGGCAATATCCGGGTTCGCAATATCACATTTTAACCCTCCAAAGGAGCAGACAGTAATTTTCCACCCGTGGCTGCTTCACCATAGCCACTCTTCTTGTGTAGCCGCAGGGTTGCTTACTCCTCACTTTTAGAGCTGGCTGCCTTTCATTCTAGGTCCTAGGTGTCATACAAGCACTTAAAAAATTCTAGGAAGCTATCAGGTTATACACAAGGATTTAGAAATAACAATCAGAGATCAGAGCCCAGGAATAAATGTGACCGCTTCAAGAGCTTACAGTCCTAGGCCCTAACAAAGCTGTTTCTAGAGATTATTTACTGCAACCTATAGAAGTTTTGTTTCATTTTACTGCTATAGCTTTACTAAGATTATATTAATCAACAGGTATTTTACTTTAGCAGGACAAGAAAAAACCATTTATTAATTATTTCATGAAAATTTAAGATTTTCAATGGAATCAAGATTATCTTCCTCCTACCGTCAAGTTAATATGCAGATTGAGGTGGCCTCTGGCAGGTTTCTTTGTTATAAGTTAATTTTTGTTACCGATATTAATTCCGATTTCTGCTTAATAACGACTTCCTGGAATTAGCCATTTATATTGAAATACTTCAGTTTAGAAAATGCTTTAACAAACTTCCCATAATTATCCATAACTACATACACTAGTTATTTTACCCTAAGATAAATTTCACCCTTAACTGATGAAATCTACTTTCACAAGCCCTCTACAACTTTTTATATTAATTCAGGTCTTGTCATACTTATTCCTGCCTTCATGAAAACCAGGCATTTTATCTTACGACAAAAACATACTCACTTAAACAAGCGTATCAAAAATTTTTTAACCAATCAATTTTATTGATACATATTAATAAATCATAAAATTCATCCAAAGTGTATAATCAAAGGTATTTGGTATAATCACATAGCTGTGCATTCATCAGTTCAATCACCATTAGAGCATTTTCATTATTTCCACAATAAACAAAAACAGACAAAAAAGAAAGTTCTTCACCTCTCAATCAAGCTTACCAAATTTTAGCCAGCATTGACTATGAATTCACTTCTGCAAACTTCTTACTTCTTTCTATATCCATTTGAGTCTCATCTTATATCCCTCATTCTGTTTTGGGAAAACTAGTCATTTCACTTTAGGACAGATTTACTTTTTTTTTTT
>JAQZBX010055546.1:0-18384 GCA_029593785.1 Cabassous unicinctus | reverse complement strand
TATGAACATCAGTGTGCAAATATCTGTTCTAGTCCTTGCTTTCAGTTCTTTTGGGTAGATACCTAAAAGTGGGATTGCTGGGTCTTATGGTAATTCTATACTTAACTTTCTGAGGAATCACCAGACTGTTTTCCACAGTGCCTGCACCATTTTATATTACCATCAACAATGAACAAATGTTCTTTTTTCTCCACATCTTTTCCAACACTTGAATTTAATAGTAACTGTTCTAGTAGACATGGAATGGTATTTCATTGTAGTTTTGATTTGCATTTCCCTAATAGCTAGTGATGTTGAACATATTTTCATGTGCTTTTTGGCCATTTGTATATCTTCTTTGGAGAAGTGTCTATTCAAATCTCTTGCCTTAATTTTTGTGTAACATTTATGTAATCTAAGCATCTTTTAAAATATAAAAATAAATAAATAAACAACAACAAAAAAAACCCAATCAGGATAAAAAAAAAATCTCTTGCCCATTTTTAAAATTTTGTTTGTCTTTTTATTGTTGAGTTATAGTATTTTTTATATATTCTAGATATTAAACCCTTATGGGATACGTGGTTTTCAAATATTTTCTCCCATTGTGTAGGTTGTCTTTTTACTTTCACAATAAAGTCCTTTGATATAAACAATGTTTTTAATTTTGATTAAAATAAAATTAAAATTAATCTATTTTTCCTTAGGTTGCTTGTGCTTTGGGTGTAGAGTCTAAGAAACCCATGGCCTAACACAAGGTCCTGAAGGTGCTTCCCTACACTTTCTTCCAGGAGTTTTATACTTCTAGTTCTTATATTTAGGTCTATGATCAATTTTGAGGTTTTTTTTTTCTCTTCTTCATTTTTTAAAATATATTTTTATTACAGAAGCTGTGAACTTACAAAAGAATCATGCACATGTGTAGAATTCCCATACAACACTCCTTCACGAGCACAGCACACCATGGTAGAACATTTGTTACAGATTATGAGAGAACATCATCAGACTATTATCACTATTGTCCCAGCTTACACTTGGCATATTTTTTCCATACTCCCCTATTATTAATACAGTACATCTTTGGCATTGATGCAAGAATATTACAGTATTGCTGTTAACTATAGTCCATAGGTTTCATTAATTGTATTTTTCCTATGCTTCTCCACATTCCTACCACCCTGCAATAGTGATGTACATCTGTTCTAGTTCACAGAAGGACATTCCTGCATTTGTACTATCAACCACAATTCTCATCCACCTCTGGGTTCACTGTGTTATTCAGCCCCTGGATTATTCTCTAGCTTTCTTTCAATTGACAATTACATCCCTATACTACCCTTTTCAGCCACAATCTCATTTGTAAGTCAGCTGCTACTCACTATAATGTGTTATCAAATCTATCCATTTTCACACGTTTACGTTCAAGTTAATTAAAACTTCTACATACATTAAGCATCAGTAGTTCTCAGCCTGCCTCATCTCCTAATAACCCATACTCTAGGTTTTAACTCCATGCATTTATTTTTTATATTTAGTTCATATTAGTGAGACCATGCAATATTTGTCCTTTTGTGTCTGGCTTATTTCACTCAGCATAATGTCTTCAAGATTCATCCATGTTATTATATGTGTCCCGATTTCATTTCTTCTTACTGCAGCATAGTATTCCATCCTACGACTGCAGCATAGTATTCCATCCTACGTATATACCACATTTTGTTTATCCATTCATTGGTTGATGGACACTTGTGTTGTTTCCATCTTTTGGCAATAGTGAATAATGCCACTATGAATATCAGTGTGCAGATGTCTGTTCATGTCACAGTTTTCAGTTCTTCTGGATATATTCCTGATAGAGGAATTGCTGGGTCATATGGCAGTTCTATATTTAGCTTCCTGAGGAAATATTTAGGTTCCTGAGGAACCGCCAAATTGTTTTCCACAGAGGCTACACCATTTTACAATTCCACAATCAGTGAAGAAGTGTTCCTATTTCTCCACATCCACTCCAGTACTTATTGTTGTCTGTTTTTTTAAATAATGGCCATTCTATGCAGTGTGTAATGGTATCTCATTGTTTTGATTTGCATTTCCCTAATAGAGCTAATGATATGGAACATTTTTTCATGTGCTTTTTGGCCATTTATATTTCCTTTTTGGAGAAATGTCTATTTAAATCTTTTGCCCATTTTTAAATTGGATTGCTTGCTCTTTTATTGTTGAGTTGTATGATCTCTTTATATAGAATAGAAATCAAACCCTTATTGAATATGTGGTTTCCAAATGTTTTCTCCCATTGAGTGGGCTGCCTTTTCACCTTCTTGACGAAGTCCTTTGAATCACAAAAGTATTTAAGTTTGAGGAGGTCCCATTTATCCATGATTTCTTTCATTGCTTGTGCTTTCGGTGTAAGGTTAAAGAATGCATCACCTACCACAAAGTCTTGAAGATGTTTTCCTACATTTTCTTCCAGGAGCCTTATGGTTCTAGATTTTTTATTTAGGTCTTTGATCCATTTTGAGTTAATTTTTGTATAAGGTATGAAATAGGGGTCCTCTTTCTTTTGGATATGGTTATCCAGTTCTCTCAGCACCATTTGTTGAATAGACTGCTCTGCCCCAGCTGAATGGGTTTGACAAGCTTGTCAAAAATCACTTGACTATAGATGTGAAGGTCTGTTTCAGAATCATCAATTCAGTACCATTGGTCTATGTGTCTGTCTTTATGCCAGTACCATGCTGTTTTTACCACTGTAGCTAGGTAATATGATTTAAAGTCCAGAATGAGGGTCCTCCAACTTCACTCTTCCTTTTAAAGATGTTTCTGGCTATTCAGGGCTCCTTACCCTTTCCAATAAGTTTGATAATTGTGTTTTGCATTTGTTTTAAAAATGCTGGTGGGATTTTTATTGGGATTGCATTGAATCTGTATATCAATTTGGGCAGAACTGACATCTTAATGAAGTTTAGCCTTCCAAACCATGAGCATAGGATGTTCTTCCAATTATTTAGGTCTTTTTAAAAATTTTCTTTTAACAATACATTGTAGTTTTCTGAATACAAATGCTTTACATCCTTGGTTAAGTTTATTCCTAAATATTTGATTCTTTTCATTGCTGTGGTAAATGGAATTTTTTTTTCTGACTTCCTCCTCAGATTGTGCATTACTAGTTTATAGAAACACCACTGATTTTTGCATGTTGATCTTATATCCTGACACTCTACTGAAATCATTTATTAGTTCTAGCAGCTTTGTTGTAGATTTTTTGGGACTTTCTAGGTATAGGATCATATTATCTGTGAATAGTGAAAGTTTTACTTCATCTTTTCTGATTTGGATGCCTTTTATTTCTTTTTCTTACCTGATTGCTGTAGCTAGAACCTCTAGCACTATATTGAACAACAATGTTTACAGTGGGCATCCTTGTCTTATTCCTAATCTCAACAGGAAGTCTTTCAGTCTTTCAGCATCGAGTACAATGTTAGCTGTAGGTTTTTATATATGGCCTTTATCATGTTGAGAAAGTTTACTTCAATTTCTATCTTTTGTAGTATTTTTATCAAGAAAGGATGCTGTATTTTGTCAAATGCCTATTCAGCATCAATCGATAAGATCAAGTGATTTTTCTTCTTTGGTTTATTAATATAGTGTATTATGCTTATTTTCTTGTATTGAACTACCCTTGTATGCCTGGTATAAAACTCACTTGATCATGATGAATAATTCTTTTAATGTGTTGTTGGATTCTATTAGCAGGTATTTTGTTAAGGATTTTTGCATCCATATCATTAAGGAAATGAGTTTGTAATTTTCTTTTTTCATAATATCTTTATCTGACTTTAGTGTTAGGGTGATACTGGCTTCAGAGAATGAGTTTGGTAGCATTCCTTCTTGTTCAATTTTTTGGAAGAGCTTGAGTAAGATTGGTATTAAATCTTTTTTGAATGCTTCTTAGAACTTACCTCTGGAACCACCTGGTCCTGTGCTTTTCATTTTGGGGAGTTGTTTGATGACTGTTTCAATCTCCTTACTTGTGATTTATTTGTAAAAGTTTTCCATTTCTTCTAGGGTCAGTGTAAGTTGTTTGTACATTCCTAGGAATTTTTCCATTTCATCTACAGTATCTAGTTTTTTGTTTTTGTTTTTTTGGCATACAGTTGTTCATAATATCCTCTTATGATCTCTTTAGTTTCTGTGGGTCAGTAGTAATGTCCCCATTTTCATTTTTTATTTCATTTATTTTCATCTTTTCTCCTTTTTTCTTTGTCAGTCTAGCTAAGGGTTTGTTGATTCTGTTAATCTTCTCAAAGAACCAAATTTGGTTTTGTTAATTCTATGGGGTTTTTGTTGTTGTTTGTTGTTGTTCTCAATTCCATTTATTACTGCTCTGATCTTTGTTATGTCATTCCTTCTACTTCCCTTGGGATTAGTTTGCTGTTCTTTATCTAGTTCCTCCACCTATGTAGTTAGGTCATTGATTTTAGGTCTTTTTTCTTTTTTAAGGTAAGCATTGGTGGGTATAAATTTCCCTCTCAGCAATGCCATTATCGCATCCCAAAAGTTCTGCTATGTTGTGTTCTCACTTTTATTCATCTTGAGATAATTATTATCTCTTGAAATTTCTCCTTTGACCCACTGATTATTTAAGAGTGTGTTGTTTAATCTCCATATATTTGTGAATTTTCCCTTTTTCCACCTCTTGATGATTTCCAACTTTGTTCCATGATGATCAGAGAAAGTGCTTTGTATAATTTTCATCTTGTTGAATTTATTGAGATCTGCTTTGTGACTCAACATATGGTCTATCTTGGAGAAAGATCCATGAGCACCTGAAAAGAAAGTATATCTTGCTGTTTGGGGGTGCAATATTCTGTATATGTCTATTAGTTTTAGTTCATTTATCATATTATTCAAGCTCTCTGTGTTTTTAATTGATCCTTTGCCCAGATGTTCTATCCAATGCTGAGAGTGGTGTATTATATTCTCCAACTATTAGTGAAGAGACATCTATTTCTCTCTTCGGTTTTACCTTGTTTGCCTCATGTATCTTGGGGCATACTGGTTAGGTGCATATACATTTATGATTATTTCTTCCTGGAAAATTGTCCCTTTTAGTAATATATAATGTCCCTCCTTGTCTCTAATAGCAGCTTTGCTTTTAAGGTCCATTTCATCCAATATAATTATAGCTACTCCAGCTTTTGTTTTGTTTTGTTTTGTTACTTCATGCATGGACTATCTTTTTCCAGCCATTCACTTTCAATCTATTGGTATCCTTGGGTCTAAGGTGAGTCTCTTGTAGACAGCATATAGATGGCTCATATTTTCTTATCCATTCTGCCAGTCTGTGTCTTTTGATTGGAGAGTTTAATCCATTAACATTCAGTGTTATTACTGTAAAGGCAGTTCTATTTCACCCATTTTGACCTCTGGATTTTATCTATCATATTTTATTTTCACCACTCTTTTTACACTTTTAGCTACTTTTACTGATAAAATCTTCATTTCTAGACTCTTTTCCAAGTCTCTCTCCTGTTTTTTTCTTTTCAGGCTGTAGCACTCCCTTTGAATTTCCTGCAAAGCCAGTCTCTTTGTTATAAACTCTTTCAGTTTCTGTTTATCTGTGAATACTCTAAACTTGCCCTCATTTTTGAAAGACAATCTTGCTGAATATAATATTCTTGGCTGATAGTTTTTTGCTTGCAGTATCTTAAATATATCATACCACTGCCTTCTTGCCTCCATGGTTTCTGATGAGAAATTGGCACTTAATCTTATTGGGTATCCCTTGTATGTCATGCATTGCTTTTCTCTTGCTGCTCTCAGAATTCTCTCTTTGTGTTTGGCATTTGACATTCTGATTAGTATGTATCTCTGAGTAGGTCTATTTGGATTTATTCACATGGAAGTATGTTATACTTCTTGGAAACAGATATCTATGTCTTTGAATTGGGTTAGGAAATGTTCTACCATTATTTCTTCAAATATTCCTTCTGCCCCTTTTCCCTTCTCTTCTCCTTCTTGGACACCCATGACATGTATGTTTGCATGTCTCTTGCTGGCATATAGTTCCCTGAGACCCTGTTCAATTTTTTCCATTCTTTTCTTCATCTCTTCACTTTTGGAGGCTGTATTAGTCAGCCAAAGGGGTGCTGATGCAAAATATCAGAAAACAGATGGCTTTTATAAAGGGCATTTATTTGGGGATAGAAGCTTACAGTTACCAGGCCATAAAGTGTAAGTTACTTCCCTCACCAAAGTCTGTTGCCATGTGTTGGAGCAAGATGGCTGCCAAAGTTCAGCCTTCCTCTTCCTCTTAAGTCTCCATGGTCCCAGCTTCTTCCAATATCAGCTGCAGGCTGGGATAAGTCTTGTCTCTCTCCCAGGGCTTGTTTCTCTCTGGGCTCAGCTGCTCTGCTGTCTCCACAAGACCAGCTGTGAACTGTCAGGTGAACAGCTTATCTCTCTTTCCAGGGCCTCTGCCTCACGACCAAGCTCCTCTGTGTGCTTACTTCCCAGGCTCCAGGATCAAAACTCCAAACATGTTCTCTGCCATGTCTTTTCTCTGTGAGTCCCTGCCCACCGGGGATGGGGGGGTGGGAATGCCACATCCTACTGATGTGGACGAATCAAAGCCTTAATCATTATTTAATCAAGTAAAAGTGAAACCTCTGAATCCAATATAATCTAATATGCCCAGAGGAACAAACCAGTTCACAAACATAACCCAGCATCTATTTTTGGAATTCATAAACAATATCAAACTGCTAAAGAGGCCATGTCTTCAAGCTCATTGAGCCTTTCTTCTGCCTCCTCAAATCTGCTGTTATATGACTCCAGTGTATTTTTAACTTCATTTATTGCACCTTTCATTCCCATAAGATCTGCTGTTTTTTTTTATGTATGCTTTCAGACTCTTTTTTGTGCTCACCCAGTGTCTTCATCTCTTTAACTATCTCATTGAATCTATTAAGGAGATTTGCTTGAACATACATAATTAGTTTTCTCAACTCCTTTATGTTATCTGGAAGCTCATCTTATTCCTTTGACTGGGCCATATCTTCCTGTTTCTTGGTACGAATGGTAATTTTTTGTTGGTTTCTTGGCATCTGGCTTACCATATGTAATTATTCTGGGTGCAGTTTCTCTCTTTATTTCAGGGCTTTCTTGCCCTTTCTCCCTTGCTGGCTGTGTAGTAGGAGCCAAGGATGTAGTTAGTACTGTAAGCTATGGAGGCTGAAGCTGCTGGGGTGGGAATGGACCCTCTCCAGTGCCCAAAAATCTAATCCATGTGGGCCAAATACACTTGCAGTTGCCCTGAGTGGTTGAGGGAGTACTGTCCTTTCTGACCTTTAGGAGTAGGCCAAGAATACCTGCCCTTGCCTGGAGAGACTGAGGAAACACCAATCCCCTTCTATCCTATTGGGGGGTGGACATGGATCCACAAGTACCCAACAGTTCAGTCCGTGCAGGCCAAAATTGCCTGCCATTTCCTGGAAAGACTGTGGAAACACTGGCCCACTCCTATCCTATTGGTGGAGTGGGGATGGATCCACAGGTACCCACCAGTCCAGGCCATGCAGGCCAAAATTGCCTGCCATTGCCCAGAAAAGCTGAGAAAACACAGCTCCTTTCCTATCCTACTTTGGGTCTGGGATGGAGCTACAAGTGTCCATATTCAGTCTGTTTGGACCAAAAGCACCTGCAGTTACCCAGAGAGGCTGGGGAAACAACATCCCTCTCTTGTCCTATCAGGGGTGGGGGTGGAGCCACAGTTACCCAACAGTTGAGTTCATGCAGGCCCAAAGTGCCTGCAGTTGCCCTGAGGGGCTGAGGAAACACCAGGCCCCTCCTATCCTATGAGGGATGGGGTAGAGATGGAATCAAAGGCACTCAACAAACCAGTTTGTGCAGGCCAAAAGTGCCTTCAGTTGACTAGAGAGGTCGAGGAAACACAGCTCCTCTCCTATCCTGTTGGGGTGTAGGGATGGAGCCTCAGGTGTCCAACTATTCAGTCTGTGCTGGCTGAAAACTCTTGCAGTTACCCGGAGAGGCTGGTGAAGGTCTCCCCAGCTTTTTTCCTGCCGGACGTGTGGCTGGAACATAGGCTAGGGCTGCAATCTGATCTGGGTGGAAAGAAGCTGGTCCCCACCAGCACTGTGATTTTCAATCAGCCCCACTTCCCCTTATGCCCAAGAAGGAGTTAAAATTGTAACTGCCAGCCTCTTTCTGACTTGGACAGTTTCAAACTTTAGCTGATCTTAGGATTATACTTTATTCCACCGAATTTACTAATCAGTAGCTGAAGTCAGTGCCCAACCTTCTCTTCCTCCCGTTTCTGAGAAATGGAGCTTCTAACTCCAGCCACAGAATAGCTCCCGATGTGGCTTGTGCCACCAGTGGAGTATGGGCACCTGCCTCCGCGGCGTAGAGTGTTCTACTCATGCAACTTCACTACAGATGGGCAGCCTCCTCCCTCATTTCTTTCACAGATGTTACAGGATGCTCTTCTGGTTGCCTGGTCCCCAAAACAGGTGCTTTAGATAGCTCTGGGTGATTACTAACTGCCCTCTAAGAGGAGTTGACTTTTGGAGCTCTTGAGTTAATTTTTGCATATGGTATAAGATAGGAGTCCACCTTCATTCTTTTTCACATGGATATCCAGTTTTCTCAGCACCATTTGTTGAAGAGAATATTCTTTCACCATTGAGTGGGCTTGGCACCATTATAAAAAATCAGTTGGCATAAATGTGAAGGTTGATTGCTGAACTCTCAATTCAATTCCATGTCTTTGTGCCAATACCATGCTACTTTGATTACTATGTCTTTGTTATAAGAGCTAGGTAAGTGTGAGTCCTCTTTCTTGGTTCTTTTTTTTCAAAATTGCTTTGGCTATTTGGGTCCCCCTACCCTTCCATACAAATTTGATGATTGGCTTTTCCATTTCAAGGCAGAAGACTGTTGGAATTTTGATTGGGATTGCAGTGAATCTTTAAATTGCTTTAGGTAGAACTGACATCTTAACAATATTTATTCTTCCAATCCATGAACACTGAATGTCTTTCCATTTATTTAGGTCTTCGATTTCTTGCAGCAATGTTTCTTAGTTTTCTGTGTACAAGTCCTTTTCATCCTTGGACGAGATTTATTCTTGTATATTTCATTCTTTTAGTAGCTATTGTAAATGGAATTTTTTCTTGATTTATTCTTCAGATTGTTCATTACTAGTATATAGAAACCCTACTGATTTTTGCTTGTTGATTTTGTACCCTGCCAATTTGCTGTATTCATTTATTAATTCCAGTAGCTTTCTTGTGGATTTTTCAGGATTTTCTGTATATAGGATCATGTCATCTGCAAATAGGAAAAGTTTTACTTCTTGCTTTCCAATTTGAATGCCTTTTATTTCTTTCCCTTGCCCAATTAATCAAGCTAGAACTTCCAATACAATGTTGAATAACAGTGGTGACAGTGGGCATCCTTGCATTGTTCCTGAACTTAGAGGGAAAGCAGTCAATCTTTCACTAATGAGTATGATATTATTTGTGGGTTTTTCATAGATGCCCTTTATCATGTTGAAGAAGTTTCCTTCTATTTCTAGTTTTAAGTATTTTTATCAAGAAGCAGTGCTGGAGTTTGTCAAATGCCTTTTCTGAATCAATTGAAATGATCATGTGATTTTTTTCTCCTCTATTCTGTTAATGGGGTGTATTAGATTTATTTTCTTATGTTGAACCACCTTTACATATCTAGGATGAATTCCACTTGATCATGATATATAATCCTTTTGATGTGCTGTTGGATTCAGTTTGCTAGTATTTTGTTGAGGAGTTTTGCTTCTACATTCATAAGGGATATTGCTCTGGAATCTTTATCTGGCTTTACCTGTTCCCTCCTCTTCAATTTTTTGGAAGACTTTGAGCAGTATAGGTGTTAATTCCTCTTGGAATGTTTGGTAAAATTCACCAGGGAAACCATGTGGTCCTGGACTTCTCTTTTTTGGGAGGTTTTTGTTTACTGATTTAATCTCTTTACTAGTTTTTGGTTTGTTGAGATCTTTTATTTCTTCTTGAGTCTGTGAAGGTAGTTTGTGTGTTTCTAGGAAGTTGTCCAATACATCTAGGTTATCCAATTTGTTGGCATATAGTTGTTCATAGTATCCTTGTATAGTCCTTTTTATTTCAGTAGGGTCAATAGTAATATCCCACTTGTAATTTCTCATTTTCATTGTGTCATCTGTCTTTTTCCTTGTTGGTCTAGCTAAAGATTTGTCAATTTTATTCATTTTTCAAGGAAACAACTTTTGGGTTTGTTGTTTCACTCTATTATTTTTAATTCTATTTCATTTATCTCTGCTTTAATGTTTATTTCCTTCCTTCTGCTCACTTTGGGCTTCATTTGCTCTTTTTTTTTTCTAGATACTCTAGTTTTGAGACAAGGTATCTGATTTGTGGGTGTGTGTTTTAATGTAAGTATTTAAAGCTGTAAATTTCCCTCTTAGCACTGCCTTTGCTGCATCCCATAAATTTTGGTATGTTGTCTTTTTATTTTCATTCACCTCAAGATATTTCCTAATTTCCCTTGTGATTTCTTCTTTGACTCATTGGTTGTTTAACTGTACATTGTTTAATTTCCACATAGTGTGAATTTTTCATTTCTCCCTCTGTTACTGATTTTCCGTTTCATTCCATTGTAGTCAGAGGAGATACATTGTATGATTTCAATATTTTTGGATTTATTAAGACTTATTTTGCATAACACATAGTCTATCCTGAAAATCCAGGGGCTCTTGAGTAGAATGTGTATTCTGTTGCTGTTGAGTAAAATATTCTATATATGTCTGTAAAGTCTAGCTGGTTTAGAGTATTGTTAAAATCTTCTATTTCCTTATTGGTCTTCTAGATATTATATCCATTATGGAAAGAGGTATATTGAAATCTCCTACTATTAATGTGGAGCTGTTTATTTCTCCCCTCAAAACTGTCAACATTTCCTATGCTGTTAGGTCCATATATATTTCCATCCCCATTTTGCTACTTTGTGTTTGTGAAGTTTTATACATTTTTTGACCCTCACTTCTTCCATTAATGCCTACTTCCATATTTATTTGGCTTTTTTGTACTGTACTATATTAAGTCCTTTCTTATTTCTTTCTGAATATATTTTTTTCATGTATTTTCTTTGTGATTACAACGGGGTTAAAATTTAACATCATAAATCTATACCATATTTGATGTGATACCAACTTTCTTCAAAAGCATACACATATCCTGTTCCAAAGCCCTCTTTCCCCCTACTTTTTTGTACTTGTTACAGATTATATCTTTGTACATTTTATGTCCAAAACCATCCATTTATCATACTTTTCATGCATTTGAATTTTGGCAACCATATGAAGCAAGAGGTAGAAGTATATAACATGTAATACAGGGCAATAGTACTGGCATTTATAATTACCCATATCGTTACCTTTACCAGAGATCTTTTTCTCTTTATGCTGCTTTGATCCACTGTCTAGAGTCCTTTCATTTTAGTGTAAAGAACTTCCTTTAGCATTGCTTGTAGGACAGTTCTAGTGGTGACAAATTCCCTCAGCTTTTGTTATCTGGGAATGTCTTAATCTCTTCCTCATTTTTGAAAGGAAGTCTTGCCAGAAATAAAATTCTTGTTTGAAAATTGTTTCTTTCAGCACTTTAAATATTTTGTATCACTGCCTTCTTGCCTCCATGCTTTTTGATGAGAATCGGCACTTAATTTTATTGGGATTTCCTTGTACATAACACATTTATTTTCTCTTGCAGCTTTCAGAACACTCTCCTTGTCCTTAGCATTGGACACTGTCATTACTATGTGCCTGGACATGGTTCTCTTTGATTTTATTTTGTTTGGCATTCACTGGGATTTGTTTCTTTCATTAAATTTGAGAAGTTTCTCCCATTATTTCTTTAAATATTCCTTCTGCTTCTTTCTCTGTTTCTTCTCCTTCTGTGACTCCCATAAGGCATATATTGATATGTTTGATAGTGTCCCACAGCTCTCTTAGGTTCTGTTTGTTTTTCATTCTTTTATCTTTCTGCTTCTCAGACTGAATCATATCAGTTGTTTTGTCTTTGAGTTCACTGGTTCTTTCTTCTGCCACCTCCAATCTGCTATTGAAACTGTCTAGGGTGGCTGCTGTTTAAGAAATGACAACAATAACAAAAAAAACTGCAAGTGGAATAGGAACACTCATCCACTGCTGGTGGGAATGTAGAATGGTGCAGCCACTGTGAAGGATGGTTTGATGGTTCCTCAGGAAGCTTAGTATAGAATTGCCATGTGATCTGGCAACCCCACTATGAGGAATATACACAGAGGAATTGAAAGCAGGGATGTGAACAGATAAATCACAGCAATTTTCATTGCAGCATTATTCACTATTGCCAAAAGTTGGAAGCAATCCAAGTGTCCATCAACAGATGAATGGATAAACAAAATGTGGTATATACATATAATGGAATATTACTCAGCTGTAAAAAGGAATTAACTGTTGACACATATGACAACAAGGATGAATCTCAAAGATCTTACGTTGAGTGAAGTACGGCAGTCACTAAAGGACAAATATTGCATGATCTCACTGATATGACCTAAGGATACTGAGCAGACACACAGAGGTAGAGTCTGGAAGATATGTTACCAGGAGGTAGAAAGGGAGTAGAGAGTGGTAAGCTGATGTGCAAACTGGGTAGAATCTATGATAAGGTGGATGGAGGAGTTTTGGCAGTGGATGAGGGTGATGGTGGTGCACTGATATGAATGGGGTCAACAATGATGGAGTGTGAGTATAAGTGGGGTTGGGAGGTGGATTGGGCTATCCATAGAGCTGGGGGGAGAGCTGGAGGAAGGAACAGTTGAACTCTAGGGAGGTAGAGAACTGTGGTTGAGAAAACAATTATGGGAGTGTTCTTTTGGCAACTATGGCAGGGGAGGATCACTGGTGTGGGGGGCAGGGTGTGTGGGGAAGGGTGTACCTGGGGCATGCTCTATGGAATATGTATGTGTTCATGTGGTCATAGGTTGTTATCTCAGCGGGTGGAGACCCACAGAATAACCAACAAAATATTAAACTCCCATCCCGGAGAGTCCTGCTACATTCTCTAATAGAGTGGCAAGAATCTCTAAGGTACATAGGCAGTACAGAAAACAGACCAATATGCCAAGCCCTCAATATTAATGCTTATCCTTTTTCAATTAGTAAAATTGAAACTTACCTTAATAATAACTATTGCCTAAGAATTACCTCCTGAAAACCTCCTGGTTACTCAAATGTGTCTTCTCTCTAAGCCAAACTCAGCAAATAAACTCACTACCTTCCCCCCAGCATGGGCCATGACTCCCAGGAATGAGCCTCCCTGACACTGAGGGATTATTACCAAGTGCCAACCAGCAATACATTTGGAAAAAGACCTTGACCAAAAGGGGGGAAATTAAATACAAAAGAGTTTTTACAGCTAAGAGATTTTAAAGTGAGTTTGGAGGTCAATCCAAATGTTACACTTATGCACCTATCAGGCAGATCACACTAACTTCCAAAGTAAACAAAGCCTCAAATAGGGGTGCTCCTGAGGGCTCTAGAACCATCCAGACACTAAACAAGGCACACAACCCCTTGAAATCAGCCCTGTGGGTGGTTAAGTGTATGCTTGTCTCAGGCAGATCTCACTAACTGCCACAGTAAACAAAGCCTCAAACGGGGCTTCTCCTGAGGGCTCTAGAGACATCTGGATACTACAGGCAACACAACCCCAGGAAATTAGCATCCTGTTAGTGGGCCTTACCTTGGAAAATATGATGACCTATTTCCCCACTGTAACAGAGTTGGCTCATTTATAATTTCCCTAGGCATGATTCTTCTACCCCTTTTATCTGGATCCATAATTAGCAGTTAAATATATGTCCCAGAGACTTAAATCTTTGATCTGTTCATATGCTAGTTGAGCCCTGAATATCAGCAGAATTGCAGCAACACTTGCTCTCTAGTTCATCAGATCACCCAGGACAACTAACAAAATGATGGTGACGGATAACCCCTATCCCATAAAGCAAATAGTATCTACAACTGCAAGCAAAACAGTTCCTTCCATCTTCCCCATAAGATCTAATCCCTCTCCCAATCTGAAGTAGAGTGGCCATCACCATCCCAAATCTTCAAGATTGAAGAATGAACAAACATAAAGGGGGAATGCAAACATGGCCCAAAGTAGACTTACCATTATTGTAGTAACAGAAGAACTTGTAATATTGATATAAAGATAGTGGTTACCAGAGGTTCTGAGGGGAGGGGGAGGGAAGAATAAGCAGAACATAGGGCATTTTTAGGGTATAGGAATTGTTCTGCATGATATTGCAGTGATTGATACAAGCCATTATACATTTTGTCAAAACCTATAAAATTGTGTGGTGCAAAGTGTAAACCATAATGTAAACAATAGACCATAGTTAGTAGCAACGCTTCAATATATGTTCATCAATTGTAACAAATGTACCACACTAATGTAAGGTGTAATTAATAGAGGGAAAAGTGAGAGAGGAAGGGTGGAGTATAGGGGAATCTCCTATATTTTTTATGTAACTTTTCTGTGATCTAAAACTTCTTTAAAAATAAAGTTTAAAAAAAGTAGCACACCAAGAAAATAAACTAATGGGAGCTCAGTGATTGAGCGCCTGCTTCCCATGTATGAGGTCCTAGATTCAATCCCTGGTACCTCCTAAAAATATAAAAATAATAAAAAATAATAAAAAAAGAAAGTGAACTAACACAATCTGTAACAATCTATAGAAAAAACTGAAGAAACAGTTAAAAGTGAACAAAACAACAACGAAATCTCTCTTAAAGCTGAGTCTGGGCAAGCAGCAGAAGGCAAAGATGAAGGAGAAGTATGAGAGAAAGAACCTAACAAATCCTTAGAATCTCCAACAAGCCCACTGACCAGTGAAACTCCATCCACCTTCAAAAAATTCTTCGTTCAAGGTTGTGCTGGCTGGTGAAAAAAGACCAGTTTCAGGAAGCCAAAAGAAGATGTACTGGAAGCTTCCAAGAGGAAAATAGGAACAAGAACCACAAAAAGTAGACACAGAAGAGAATGGAAATGCAGAGGATACCTCTGAGACACTAACTGTTTCTGAACAGCCACAACCACAGGAGGCTACTGAAAGTGTCCATGATGCCAGATTATCTGCTGAATATGAAAAAGTAGAGCTGCCTTCTGAAGATCAAGTGAATAATTTGCAGGGATTTTCTAAAGAGAACTCTCCTTTAGCCACAGAAGTGTTTGATGAGAAAATGGAAATTTTGCAGAAGTCCATGTTGGTACTGTGGAGAAGCAAACAGAGGAGCTAAAAGCTGAGGTAGAAGTGGTAAAGTCCTTGCTACCTGAGGCATCTTTTGAAACAAATGCTGAACCGGTTGAGGGACTGGTGAAGACAAAAGCATTAGGTGCTCCTGGAGAGGACCACACCAAGTTCAGTGAACTAAGTCCTGATGAAAAAGTGTTGTTGAAACAAACTGAGGGCATTGTAAGTGAGGCCAAAATGCTGTCATCACAGGAAAAAACTAAGATGTAAGAAAGCAATTTAAAGAAATTTTTACTAGCACTGGCTTGAAAAAGCTCTTGGGAAAGAAAGAGAAAGGCAAAAGAGGAAGAGAAAAAGAAGAGTCAGGGGAACAGAATCACATTCCAGCAGATTCTCCAGATAGTACAGCTGAACACAAGGGTGAGAACTCTGCTTTGTTCCCTGAGGAAATTACCTGTATAGAGAAATGCATTTCAGATGTAACACAGGATGGGATGTTGAGGAAGGAACTACTTCTGATAGAGAGAAAAAAAAGAGAAGGTCTTACTCCCTGAGCATCTTTCAAAAAGATGGTGACACCCAAGAACATATCAGAAGGTCTTTTGAAAATGATAAAGAAGATGATTTGGGTAAAGCAAAGAGTGCAACCTTGTCTTCCACTGAGTGTTGCCTCCAGAATGCAAGAAGAAATAAAAGGTACTGGAGAGGAGAAAAGCCAGAAGAACCAAAGTGCAAGATGAATACTTCAGTATCTTGGGAAGCTTTATTTTGTATGAGATCATCCAAAAAGAGATCAATAAAAGCAATCACCTTCTGATGATGAAGGGGGGCCAAATCCAGTGGGCAAAGACAGCCACAAAACTAATGAAGCAGAAAAAGATCAAGAAATGGGAACTGACAATAATGCCCAAGAATCTGATCACAGGCAAGGAAGTTCCTCCCCTGAGCAAGCTGGAAGCCCCTCTAAAGGGGAGAGAGTTTCCACCTGGGAGTTATTTAAAAGATTAGTCACTGCCAGAAAAAAATCAAAATAAAAATTGGAAGAGAAGAGCAAAGACTCTGTAATAACCAGGTATGGCATAGAATATTCAGCTTCAGATATTGAATCTGGGAAAGAAGAATCTTGGGTTTCAATTAAGAAATTTATTCCTGGACAAAGGAAGAAGAGAGCAGATGGGAAATAAGAGCAAACCCCTATTGAGAACATGGGCCCATCAGAAACAAATGAAAATGAATCCAGTGTCCCAGCTATACTACTTCTGTCTGCATATGAAACTGTAGAATGGGAGAAGATTGAAGCACAGCAAGCCCAAAAAGGTGAGGAGAATTTTGAGCAAAAGGAACTATGTGTCCAAGTTGCTCAGTATGAGTCTGGTTCATAGTTACTGTGACTGTCTTTGATGGGGCAAGGGCAGTCACCAGCATTGAAGAAAGGTCTCCTTCTTGGATATCTGCTTCAGTGATGGAGCCTCTTGAACAAGCTGAAGATGAAGCCCAGCCATCAGCTGGGGAGGTATTTGAAAGAGAGGTCATTGCAGAAGAAACCTCTGTTCTTGTGCACACTTTGCCAGAGTGCAGAGACACCAGTGATGACACAGTTGTTAATAAGGTGGAACTAACTTCCAAGGCTGTAATGGCTGCAAACATGGCAAAGAAAGTGGCAGAAGCACCTGGTGCTGAAGAGACCACAGAAATAGTTTCAGCAGTTTCCCAGTTGACTGAGTCTCCAGACACCACAGAGGAAGCAACACCAATTCAGGAGGTTGAAGGTCGCATTCTGGACCTAGGGTGGTAGACTCAAGAGGCCCATCAGGCTGTTGCGGACAAGGTTAAAGGTGAGTCACAGTGGCCTGACATTAGTGGGACAAAAGACACCATTCTCACACAATCCAGAAAGTGGAATCAAAAACACCCGAGAAGGTGGAAGGAGCAGAAAAGGATTCTCAAGATCTCCAGATCTGAAGAAAGAGACAGATAGAGTATTGAAAGCACATGTAAAACAAACAAACAAACAAACAAAAAAACAAACAACAAACTAACAAACAAACAAACAAAAACAAAGCACATGTAGAAGAAACTAGAACTGAGAAATTGACACAAGGAAAGGTAATTGGGTAATTGTATAGACCACCACAGAAAGCTTTGAAAAAGTACCTCAAATCACAGAAAGGGTAGAGTCCAGTAGTCTTAAAGCCACTCTTCAAGCTGGGATAAATTCACAGATTACAATGGAACAGCCTATTACCCTTGACTCAGTTGAAACCCCAATAGACATTGAGACCAATGGAAGCACTCCAGTAGCAGATTTTGAAGTTCTGAATACAACATGACAGGAGAAGGTCATAGAGATCCATGAAGACAAGGAGGTTGCATCTGGTACACGGTTTTAGTTCACAGAAGCAGAGGTGGTTCCTGCACAGAAAGAGTTGCCTCCAGTACCTTCTAGTATTCAATCCCATGACGAAAATAAAGGATAAAACATGGAAGAAGTAGAACATACAGATAAAGATGTATCCGTGGAAACTGTACCCATTCTTTTGAAAACTGAAGTGATTCAAGAAACTGGTCAACTTGGTGATGAGGAAACCAAAAACATAACATTTCCTGAAGGACTTGAAGTGTCTACAGACACAAAAATAACAGTGAGTCAGAAAAAGATAATGGAAGTTGCCCTTAAAGATGAACTGACTGAAGAAGCTGAATTCCAAGAGAATGTTTCTAACTCAGATAATATTGAACTCCAGAATCATACTACATCTCTCTCAACCCCAGGGGGAAAAGAGATGGTAGTTAAAGGAGAAAAGCAGAAAACTGAAGCACAACCAGCCCAAGTAAGTGAAGAGAAACGTGAGCAAAAATTTGCTGTTGTCATATTAGAAAAGGTCAGTAAGCACCTAGTTCAGACAGTTAATGTGACCATCATAAATGGAGAAAAGGAAGTTACCAGTTTTGAAGAAAGCTCTAGTTCAAGAGGAGGCAGTATACAAAGAAACACAAGTTGAAAACTCTGAGGCATTGTTAACTTTAACAGCTGCAGCAGTGGAGGAGAAAGTCTCAGGAGAAACTGTC
>JAQZBX010055545.1:0-18393 GCA_029593785.1 Cabassous unicinctus | reverse complement strand
CGCTGCGTGTCTTCTCTGTGTCTGCTTATCTCCCCCTTGCTGTGAGGTCCTGCCGCATCAGCCCACGGCGCCGCGCAAGCCGGCCTGCCCTCACAAGGAGGCGCCGGGAAGCGAACCCGGGGCCTCTCATATGGTAAACGGGAGCTCTATCCATTGAGCCACACCCGCTTCCCAGCAATGTTTTGTAGTTTTCTGAAAACAGGTCCTTTATGTCCTTGATTACTTTTACTCCTTAATACTTGATTCTTTTAGTCACTATTATAAATTGAATTATTTTCTGATTTCCTCCTCAGATTGCTCACAGTAGTCTATAGAAACGCTATTGATTTTTGCATATTAATCTTGATTCTGCCACTTTGCTGAACTTGTCAATTAGTTCTAATAGCTTTTTTGTGGAGTTTTCAGGATTTCCTAGATACAGTATCATATCATCAGTGAATAGAAAAAGTTTTACTTCTTCCTTTGTTATTTGGGTTCCTTTTATTTTTTATCTAGCCTAATTGTTCTAGCTAAAACTTCTAGAACAATATTGAATAACAGTGGTGACAGTGAGCCTCCTTGTCTTTTTCCTGATCTCAGCGAGAAAGCTTACAGTCTTTCATCATTAAGTACAGTACTAGCTGTAGGTCTTTCATATATGCACTTTACCATATTGAGAAAACTTCCTTCTATTTCTATGCTTTGGAGTGTTTTTATGAAGAAAGGAAGTTGTATTTTTTTCAAATGCCTTTTTTGTATCAATTGAGAGGATCATGTGGTTTTTCTTCTTTAATTTATTAATGTGGCTTATTACACTAATTGATTTTCTTGTGTTGAACCATCCTTACATACCTGGGATAAAACCCACTTGATCATAGTGTATAAATCTTTTACTGTGCTTTTGGATTCAGTTTGCAAATATTTTGTTGAGGATTTTTAAATCTATATTCATTAGAAATAATGGTCAGTAATTTTCTTATTTCATAGTATATTTATCTGGTTTTGGTGTTGGGGTGATGTTGGCTTCATAGAATGAGTTTGGTAGTGTTCTTTCCTGTTCAATTTTTTGGAAAAATTTGAGCAAGATTGGTATTAGATTGCTTTTGAATGATTTTTAGAGTTCACCTGTGAAGCCACTTGTTCCTGGGCTTTTCATCTTTGGGAGATTTTTGATGACTGTTTCAATCTCTTCACTTGTGATTGGTTTGTTGATGTCTTCTATTTCTTCTAGAGTCCATGTAGGTTATTCATGTGTTTCTAGGAATTTGTCCATCTTGTCTACATTGTCTAGTTTTTTGGCATACAGTTGTTCATAGTATCCTCTTATGATCTCTTATTTCTATGGGTCAGTGGTAATGTCCCACCTCTCATTTCTGATTTTATTTATTTGCATCTTCTATCATTTTTTCCTTGTCAGTCTAGCTAAGGGTTTGTTGATTTTTTTAATCTTCTCAAAGAACTAACTTTTGGTTTTGTTGATTCTCTCTCCTGTTTTTTTGTTCTCAAATTCATTTATTTCTGCTCTCATCTTTACTATTTCTTTCCTTTGGCTTGGTTTGGGATTAGTTTGCTGTTCTTTTTCTAGTTCCTCCAGGTATGTAGTTAGATCTTCAATTTTAGCTCTTGATTCTTTTTTAATGTAAACATAGTAGGCTGTACATTTACTTCTCAGCCCTGCCTTTGCAGTTTCCCATAGGTTTTGATATGTTGTGTTTTCATTTTCATTTGTCTCAAGATATTTCCTGAATTCTCTTGCAATTTCTTCTTTGACCCACTGATTATTTAAGAGTATGTTGTTTAATCTCAGCATATTTATGAATTTTCCCTTTTTCCATCTATTATTGATTCACAGATTCATTTTGTTATGATCAGAGACAATGATTTGTACAATTTCTGTCTTTTTAAATTTACTGAGACCCGTCTTGTGATCCAACATATGGTTAATCCTGGAGAAGGATCCATGAGCACTTGAAAAGAATGTTTGGTGGTGTAATGCTCTATAAATGTCTGGTAGGCCTAGTTCATTTATCATATTATTCAAGCTCCCTGTTTATTTATCCACTGTTCAGGTGTTCCATCCAATACTGAGAATTGTGTATTGAATTCTCCAACTATTGTTGTAGAGACATCTATTTCTTCTGTCAATTTTGCCAGTGTTTGCCTCATGTATCTTGGGGCAATCAGGTTAGGTGCATAAATATTTATTATAGTTATTTCTTCTTGGTGAATTGATTAATATATAATGACCTTCTTCATCTTTTATAACAGCTTTGCATGTAAAATTTATTTTGTCTGACATTACAATGGCTATTCAGCCCCTTTTTGTTTACTATTTGCTTAGAATATCTTTCCCAACCTTTCACTTTCAACCTGGTTGTGTCCTTACACCTGAGGAGAGTCTCTTGTAGACAGCATATAGATGACTCATATTTTTTTCATCCATTCTATCAGTCTAGGTCTTTTGATTGGGGAGTGCAAGCCAGTAACATGCAATGTTATTACTGTAAAGATATTACCCATTTTGTCTATTTTATTCTTTGGCTTTCTGTTGTCATATCTTACTATTGTTTGTCTTTATACCCGTTAATTTACTCTTTCAAATAATCTTCATTTCTACTTTCTTCTCCAAGTCTCTCACCCTTGATTTTTTTCTTTCAGGCTGTAGCATTCCCTTTAGGATCTCTTGTAATTCTGGTCTTTTGGTAACATACTCTTTTAGTTTTTGTTTGACCATGAAGACTTTAAACTGACCCTCATTTTTGAAGGACAGTTTTGCTGGATACAGAATTCTTGGCTGGTGGGCAGTTTTTTCTCTTTCAGTACCTTCAATACATCATGCCACTTTCTTCTCTCCTCCATGGTTTCTGATGAGAGGTCAGCACTTGATCTTATTGAGGTTCCCTTGTATGTGATGCACTTAATCTTATTGAAGTTCCCTTGTATGTGATGCTTTGCTTTTCTCTTTCTGTTTTCAGCATGTTTTCTTTATCTCTGATAGTTGGCATTCTGAATAGTAGGTTTCTCGGAGTTGGTCTATTTGGATTTATTGTGCTTGAGGTGCATGTCCTTCTTGGATATTGATATGTATGTATTTAATAAGGGTTGGGAAGTTTTTGGTCATTATTTCCTCAAATATTCTTTCTGCCCCCTTTCCATTTTCTTCTCCCTCTGGAACAATGGTAAGGCATATGTTTGTCCATTACATTTTGTCATTCAATACCCTGAGACCCTATTCCTTTTTTCCATTTTTTTCTCATTCTGTTCTCCTGTCTTTTCCAGTTCAGATATTCTTTTCTGAAATCACTAATTCTGTCTTTGAGCAATTGAAATCTGCTCTTATGTGCCTCTAATCTATTTTTAATATCATCCATCATGTCTTTCATTCCCATAAGCTCTGTTACTTTTCTTTTAAATTGACTTTATGCTCACCTAGTGACGTCTTAATATCCTTTATCTCTTTAGTCATATTTTCCTTCAATTCTTTGAATTGATTTAGGGGATTTGTGTGATTTTCATTGATTAGTTGTCTTAAATCCTGTATCTTTTCAGGATATTTGGTTTGCTCCTTTGGCTGGGCTATCTCTTCCAGTTTCCTAGTATGGCTTGAAATTTTTCTGATGTCTAGTCATCTGAATATATTGGTGAATTTACTCTGATGGTCAGTTTCTCTCTTTGCCTAGTGTTTTTATTTTTTTTCCACAACTCTTCTTTGATTTTTGGTTCAATTTATTTTGAATCTTTAAAATTTCCCAGCTTAAGTTATCAAAATTGGGCCAGGTTGCTTATTTTTGTAAGTTCACAGCTTTTACTATACACTTATTATTTATGTGTGTTCATGTATGAATGATATACTTCAATAAAAAATATACTAAAAATTGGGCCAGGTATTCACTAATGGGGCACATAGTTTCTCCCAGGAGTTGGGGCTAAATGACACCTAAAAGCAGTTTTGTTTTCCTTGCAATTTCCTGGCTGGCCAGCAGATGATGCTCACCAGTGAACCTTTCCATGAAGGTGTTTCTTTCAACCTCCGCTTTCCAGTGTTTTCAGTCTGGCCATAGCAAATATTCTAAGTGGGTTCTGTTGGCCGAATTCACTGAAGGGAAACCACTCTCCACCCTCCAATGCACCTTCCTCTTCCCTTGTAACAGCTGACAGGGAAGATATCTGTTCCCCTCTCAGTCAGCTACAGTGAGCCAGGACTTTTATCCAGACTTAATGTCTTGAGGATGGGGAGTGGGTACTCTTCCTGGCTGCAGTGTGGGTTTAGTAATTCACGTTCATTGTTTTGGGTTCTTTGTCTCTCTGTCCCTCACCCACTTGAGGTTGCATAGCACTGTCCTGTTCTGCTGACCCCCAAAGCAGGTCCCTTGGATAGCTTTTGGCCCTTTCTCTGTTGATTTTGTGAGCGAGTTGAACCCTACCTGCCTACTCTGATGCTATCTTCCCAGAACTCCTACAATGCAGTTTTAATTTTAAATTTAGCTAATGAATGATATTTTAGTTTTAATTATGTAATCTCATTCTCGTAACGCCTAGCAATGTAGCTGTATATTTGTTACCTATTACTGAGAAACTGTCTTTAGTTACAAAGTAAATTCCTGTTTTTCTTTCCCTTATCTGCACCTTGCAAGTTCCTGTTTTCCAATCCTTTCTCTTTGTCTGAACCTGGAATTTACAAACTGAATAGGAATAAATAACCATGGTCAGTGAATTATTAACTTTTAAAAGTAGCTGGAGACAAATATCTGAAACTTATTTCTTTGATTCTACGTGCTATGTTTTATTTTTATAACTGTGTAATCTTTAACTCATAACTAAACCCCTTTGTATTTCCTTATTTTACCATGCATGGATTTAGTCAATCCTTAACAGCCCCTGATGGCCTGCTTTGTTTAGCTTCATCATGTTATTTAGGTGATTTACAACTTTATGTATTACCCCCAACCAAACTTTGTTTAGTTTAGCATTACCTTATGTGAATTGCACTATTTACAACTTCATGTATTATATTAACTAGACTTTGTCCATTCCTAATGGATGTTAATTAAGCAATTTGAGACCTGTTTGTAACCTGTAACATGATGTTTATCCCAGCCAGCTTCTAGGGCCTGAACTTACACACTTCCAGTTAAACAAATCAATCAATATCCTTTGACATTCCCATATCCCTATCCCCACCTGTCTTTGTCTGAAAATAATAAAAACCCTAGCTTTCTTAGTTTGAGGAGCCAGATTTGAGACTTTGTCTGTCTCCTAACCTCCGCTGGCTTAATGAAGACTTTCTCTTGTGTGATCAAAACTCAGTGTAGATTCCAATTCTCTGCACCAGGCAAAAGAGCACAGGGAACTCACATGGGTCCCCTTTACATCCATCCCCATGATTATCTCTCAGTTCTCATCTTACTCTTAGCATTTGATACACAAGTAATTCCCTTCTTCTTGAAACACTTTCTTCACTTGCTCTCCAGGAAACCACTCTTTTTATGGGTTTCCCTCCTATTTCACTGACTATTCCTTCCCAGTCACTATTATAGGTTCCTCCTTGTTTTCCTGTACAGCACTCTAAATTTTGGAATTCCACCAAGATCAGTCCTCATTTTTCTTCTCTTCTGATACCACAGTTGCTCTTAGGTGATCTCATTCATATGGTAATTAATGTGTAATTAACATATATATGCATTCTGTGTGTGTGTGTGTGTGTGTGTGTGTGTGTGTGTGTGTTTATATTCCACTCCACTCACACTGGCCTCTTTGTTGTTTCTTGAACACATCAAGTAAGTCCCTACCCTTCAGGGCTCTTGCTGTTTCCTCTTCTAAAGTTCTCTCTCCCCACCTTTTCCAGATAGGCACATAACTTACTTCATCACTTCATTCTGGTCTCTGCTATAATGTCATCATATTGGAAAGGACAGTGTTTACCATGCTGCATATAATAGCACTACCCTCCCTCCATCACTATCCTCCGTATCTCACCAAAACATCATAGCTTTTCCCCACCTGAAATGGTTTATAGTATTTAGTTATTGCCTGTCTTCCCCAGCCAGAATGAAAGATACATGAGATCAGGGACTTGGTAAGTTCTGGTCACTGCAGAATCCTCCATTTTGAAGTTGCAATCTGCTTCTTCATCCCTAGGGCCAAATCACCTAGAGTTTGACCCATGCCCCAAACCAAGAATTCTGTGCAGTTGAGCTCTGCTCATGCCCAGCACCATGTCAGAGGTGACTCTTGGCCCTGCCCCTGGCAGGCTGGGCTACAAGCTTTCCTCCCCTAACCTTGGGTAACTGTTCCATGTATATCCTCTCTTGGATCTTCTCACCCAGACATTTTCTGAATTAAAGATGATAAGCAAATGGTTTTAAAGACATATACATACATACATATATATATATAGCTACAACATCATTAGAAATGTAGTGGGTGCTCAGTAATAATTTTTAATCAAAATTGTTCATTAAACAGTTTAAGAATCATGTTAAAACACACTATCATAACTATAGAGCTCTGATAAGTTGTCTGGGAAATATCTGGAAGACAAACTGGGTGAATGTTGTAAAGATGCATAGTATATTTTGAGCAGGATCATGCACACAACACTCTAGATGTGTCATTCTATATCTCTCCAATGATCTCAGGTTTGACAAAAAGAATATTAGGACAAGAATTACAATTTTAACTTTTTATACTCTAATGTTTAAAAAGCCAACTTTGTTTTTCATTTTTTGCGGTAACTCACTCTTGTCATTTTGGAAATATTTATGGTAATTTTTGGCAAAAGCATAGCATGCATTCATCAAAAAGCTTTTAGTCAATAAATATTGCTTCAAGTAATCATACATTTATTGATGTGTTTAGCTTTGCACAATGATGAATGTGAAGGATTTATGATCTGGGTTGGTTGTCAGAGACCGGTACTTTTATTTGGGGGAAAATACAAACTTTTGAGGATAAATACAGTCTACTCTTGCAGCAATAAATCAATTTGAAGTGTAAAAATAATTTGGAGGAAAGATAAACAATGCCAAGTTAAATACAAGTTGCTGGGAAGGTGTGATTAAATGGAAGTTTATATCCATCATCACAAGCTAAAATTTACATGTGAATGTAAATAGACAAGCCCTGTGCAGCATTGGCATATCCTGAGCCCCAGGACTACATATCTAGCAACTAAGAAACCTTAGTCTACCTTAAAGCTAAAGTTTGGGTAAGGCTTTACTTCCTCAGGTCTTTTGTTGTTGTTCACCAGTGCCCTAGAAGAAATGAATCTGGAAAAGCTCTTATCTGAATTAGAACTCCACATTCTTAATTATCTGAACAGTATTACCTTGTTGTTGTTTTTCCAGAAAGCTTTAGGCTGATACATTGTACATAGACCTTTGCTTAAACCGCAGATAATTGTACTTGAGAGGAAGTCAGAACTGTGTTCAGTTAATCTCTGAAAATTAACTAGGTCTATGACCTTCAGCAATTTATTTAGTTTCAATGAAACTAAATATCCTTATCTGTCAAATGTGTATGATACAAGTGTCAGAGGGTTGTATTCAGGGATTAAATGAGATTATTCTACGTAAATAACTAAATGTAATTAATTGTTATTGTGCTCAGGTTTACATTAATATTTACATTAATATAATGTATAAATTATAATAAATTTTCAATAAAAGGGTGTAGCAGTTTGAGATTATTTATGAATACCAAAAAGATTATGTTTGTAAATGAATCTATTCTTCTGGGTGTGAATCCCTTTGAACACACTAGATTCAGCTGACATGTCTTGACTAAATTACCTGTTAAGATTAGAGCTTTCATTTGACCACATCAGTAAGGCATGGCTCAGATTGTGTCCCTGCCTCCTTGGTGGGCTGATATAAATGGACACTTACCCAAGAAGACACAGAAGATATGGAAGAGGAGAGAGCTCTGTCATGTTTGATACTGGGGCCCCGGAGAGAGCTGAGCCATTTGCTTAATAGTTGGCAGCTGAGCAACTAGGAAAGCCTGGAAAGAAACAAGCCCTATGCCAGACTGACATAGGAAGCCCTGAGAGATGAGCCCTATTCCAGTCTACAGCTGAGATTGGAAGAAGCTGGGTCCACTGAGCCTTAAGAGGAAGAAGGAAGGACAGACCAGGCAGTGATCACCTGCCATCTTGCTTCAACATGTGGCAGCTGACTGGTGAGAAAGCAGCCTTGAGTTGGACTCTTTAGGGCCTTGTAACTGTAAGCTTTTACCCCAAATAAATACCTTTAATAAAAGCCAACAGATTTCTGGTACTTTGCGTTAGTACCCCTTTGGCTGACTAATACAAAGGGTTAAATCCTTTTCCTCAAATTCCTTCATAGACCCAAATATTCCAAGACTTATATCTGAAATCTTATTTTGTCCTTGTGAGTTACAATATTGTGTTATCTCTTATGCTTTTTTGAAAATATTAAAAACATATGCATTGATTTCCAGTTTAAGGCAAAGCATGACTGTGATAGCTATGTGAAGAGACACTCACCAGGTTAGTCCCATGATGTAATCAAACCAGAACTCTGTTTGGGAGCAATTTCCTGACTGCAGTGCAGGGAGGGAGCTGGAGCCCAAGCAGAGCACTCTCTCTGACCCAAGAAGGTAGGAATCAGATGACAGTTCTGCTAAAGCAGCAGGGCAATATGGGACAGGGTACCAGGGAAGAGGAATCTGCACAGAGGAGAGGACCCAGAAGTCTGTGTGTGTATTAACTTGGAGTCCTTATTTGTACACTTGACAGTGCATGTACAGAGGGACAGTACCAGAGGTTTACCAGAGACTGATTGCTAAAGGTAGAGAGTGGAACAGGGATGTGAGAGCTTGAGCAGTGCTGGGAGATGACAGAGTTCAGACCAAGCCAGAGTAGTGAATGACTTTGTTAACACACGATGGCACAAACTTGAGACAACAGAAAAGCTACCATGCAGGAGTAAGGACCCACCATAGAAAGCCCAAAACCAAGCTATGAAAAGAGTTCCACCACCATGGACTTTCTACAGATTCATCCTAAGGAAACCAAACACGAAAAAACAAACAAACAAAAACCTACAGAAATAAAAACAAAAAACCAAGGTAATTAGCCAGTAATTGAATGCCTGTTAGAACAAAATTCAAAACCCATCAGAGAAAGTTAACAAAATCAAGTCTCTAAATCATAGCATCTAGAATTTTCAGTACATAATCAAGAATTGTTAAATATGCAAATTAAACCTTTAGCCAGAGAGAAAAAACAATCCATAGAAACTGAATCCAAGATGGCCATTATAAATATGTTGAAGGATTTAAAGAAAAATATGGTCATAAGAGTAATAGTTAATCTCAGCAGAGAAATAAAAAAACTATATAAATGGAAATTTTAGAACTAAAAATATAATAACAGAAATTAAAAACTCACTGCCTGGAGTAGGGGGAATGTAGCATGGATATCAATAAAAGGAATAAAGAAATGTGAACAAACATTAAAATGATAATGCATCCATGTTTCATTTTTTTTTCACTCGTGAGAGTTCACTGTGTATCACTACAAACTTTAACAAATGAGAAGAGGCAATAAAGTGTAACTTTTATTTCATTTCCCTTTCACAGATGAAAAAGTGTTGAGAACTGAAGTTATCAGTTTTTCATATCTTACACTAATACTCTTTGGTTCTTACTCTTGTACTTTATATGACAAATGGGCAATGCTAATATTTATTAGCCCCAAATCCCACATCAAAAAGTTTTAATCTAGAAAGCTGAAATAGATACATTTCTACATTTTAAAATTAAAGACAAAGTTTTTGATAGTCAGACTTGAAAGATTTCAAAGGAAATATGAGCAAAGAAACGATGAAATTTTATCCTGCTATTAAAAAGAATGAAGTTCTGTTACATGTGACAACATGGATGAACCTTCAAGATATCATGTGAATGAAATAATCCAGACAGAAAAGGAAAAATACTGTATGGAAAGTTAAAGATGTGAATTTACACAGACCTATAAGCCGCTATTTTTCTGTACTGCCTTTACTGTTATAGATCATAAAGGAGGATTGTACCAATTATTTCCATTAAAGCACAGTAACCACGATTTCCAAACCTGAAAAGGACATCTTCAAGAACGAAACTTTGGGTTATTTCATTATCAATCTAGATGCAAAAATGAAAAATGGTCAATTTTTCAGTATGTTAAAAGAATAATATGTACAAATATTGTGTTCCCAGAAATACAGGGATGGTTAAATATTAATAAATGTATTAATCGCAGCCATGGATAGGAGAAGAAATTTATGCTTGATTCAACAGAGGCTGGGAAGGCATTTTGCTAAAATTCAATGCCTATTCCTAAGTTTGAAAGACTTTCTAAAATAAAAGATTCAAATACTAAGATTTTATATTAATCCAATATCCAATATCTTATCATACTCACAGAAGTTAGATATCAGGCAGAAACCTTTGTCATGCCTAATTTAATTCCTATTCTGTTCAATAAGACAAGAAAAATGATGGACATAAATTTTGAAAAGGTGAAGGCAAAATGATCACTATATGAAAATGGAAGGATGGTCCAAATGGGAAACCCTGCAAATCAAGTGAAAATATACCATAACTAGTAAGAAAATAAGGTGGCTGGTTATAAAATAAATATAAAATTCAATAGTTTTACAGGTGTATATCAGGAACTAGTTAGAAAATATGATTTCATAAAAATATCAACAAAAATATAAAATACCCAGAAGCAAATGGCAAGAATTATGTATAACTTCTATAAGAAAGCATGAACATGCATGCGTGTATGTGTGTACATATTTATATAGAGTAAACAAAACCATACTGAAAGAAGTAAAATAAATTATGAATAAATGGAGAAACTTTTCTATAACACAATATTTGTAATTAGGAAGTTTCCAATTTTTTACATGTCTTGCACCCTGGGTAAGTAACAGAACGGACGTTGTAACAAAGGCCAAAATATGTACTTTGTCCTAATTTTTTATTGCATATGTGTGCCTGATTCCACTCATGCTCAAATCATTAGGTGAGGTCAAATAATGAGGCTTCATGGGAATCGGCTTTAAGACCCAGCACTAACTTAATGCCTGTTCCGGTTCCGGTTCTGTGTTATGCACTTCTCAAATATTATTTTGTTTACTCTTTACAAGAGCCCACTTTACAGAAAAGAAAACTGAAAGCACAGGAGTTAAGCATCTTCCCCAAAGCCACAAAATTACAAAGTGGTATGGTTCTTACATGGATGGACTCAGAATTGTTTTTAAGAAATATCTGTATGTAGCTCTCCCTATGACATAACTCTTTTGGTGTGTGTGTGCCAGTTATCAGTTGATTGCCTCTGAGCTCTAAATGCATCGTTTTGCACCTGCACTGCAATAAAGAATGGGCTTCCTTCAAGCCTTTCTCCTTCACAGTGTGCACAAGTTAAGCTTTCTCTCTAGAGGGCGCTAGAGGGACTTTGCAGGAAGAAGGAGCTTCTCTTGCTGGTACCAGCTACTGCACAGTTGGTCTGCTGTGTGGGTGGGAGATATTTGGTGCTGCTCTGCCTGAGCTATGAACCTGACATGTGACCCCTCAGTGACCTTGCAGCCCCGACTTAACCTTGTGATCACCTTTCTAAGACCTATTCTACATGGATACTTTAGCTCCAGGCCTCCAGTGCTCCTACCTACACTGGCACCCCGCCCCCTTCCTCTGCATACCTGTGCACCCAACCATCAGCTGAGGCTCACTACACCCCCAACGCTGGCTTTCTGCTTATCCAGGTTTTGCAGACCAGCTCTTGTTTTGGCAACCCAGTGTCATCCAGTGGACTGTAACTATATGTTCTGCAATGACCTCTGATCCCTGACATTAGAAAGTGGGACTCCTTTCAAGATTTCCCTTCCTGGGGTGCTCTCCCTCAGCCCAAGTGTACTATATAGAGTTCTCTTACATTTTATAATTACTCTTTCATAATAATTTAAAAATCTTTATATTCTAACTTTTACCATTCAAATCACTGTGTGACTCTGTCTCCTGATTGGACCCAGACTGTTGCATATGGATGTCTTGGCTTTAGTATAATATTCAGGGGACTCTGTGATAATAGGTGTCTTTATCTTAATCACAAGCTTTTAAAATTAGATTCAGTAATGACCACACACAGGAGAACTAAAATTATCACAAGGCCTATTTCAAATTAATTAATTCTTGAGCTTTATTTTCTTCTATCCCCCCATATTTTGGTCAGCTCCAGTTCCATACTTCTCTCAGTTGGCAGGAATCTCAGTCTCAATCCCCCAATCATTCCAAACCCAGATGTTGTGTTGAAGGCCCCTGTGAGGAGAGAGTAGTTGTTCAGTGAGGAACCCTTAGGGAGCTGGGCTTCCACTATCTTCTAGTAAGGTAGCATTTCAATATTTTTGTAATCTGTATGACATTTCAGAACTGGTTGAATATAAGCTCTGAGAATCATCAATACTACTCCTGCAGGGCAATACATAAATTTGGAAAGAGGATCAGGAAAGAAACTGAAGTTTAAATTTGCTCATAGAAACCTCAAATATGGAGTCAAATAATATATAAGAGAGCTTAGTGAGCAATAAAGGAAAGAAAATACAATGTCCAGATGAAAAAGTTTTCTCTTACTGCCATTTTAAATTATTACAACATAGATGTATTTTCCAAAATTTAATTTTTATACATTTTCTGAAGCACTGTTACATTTTATGTAATATAATAGTACTGACTACCTCCCAAGAATACAACAACCCCTGACCTCTACAGCCATGTTATTTCTCTAACCTTCTGGAAACCATAAACACCACGTTCTTAGCAAATACAATTCAGACAACTAAAAGAAGGAAAAGCTGAATTTTCTATTAGAAAAATTGGTTCCTACAAGAGAAAAGCGATTGGTGATTTGCCACTATTAATTCAGAGCTGTCTCTGTCTAAATTTGGGAAGTAGAAAATTGATTTCTGTATCAAAAATAAGATTCTACAATCACTCATTTTTATATCTTCAGATCAGATTACTGAGATTCAGAAAGCTGGCTCATTGGAAGAAAATCGTAAATGATGCAATCTTCTCTGACAAAGAAACCCATCAGTCTCCCCCTTGTCCAATATTCAGATATTGCCCTTGGGTGGAACTGACGTTCCTTTTAAGTTAAAATAAAATAAGCGAAGTTGTTCTATTCATGGGGTTTCTACAAGGTTCTTTAATTGAAAGATGAGCCAAAGGCCACTTTGCCCTGACATAAAGCAATCAGTAAATTATATGCCCAGAAATGAAGTGTACCTTTCAAATAAGGTTATCTATCATGTAACACACACATTGTTGCAGAAACCGAGATTCTTAGCAATGGTTGAAAATGTCAGCAGGAAGTCAGAAATGGGCTGCTATTGGAATAGAAGATTACCCACGTACGGCACTGTTAATGCATACATGCTGTTTCCTGGAATTGTGTAAATGTCATATATTTGTCACCTTGTGAATGTGTTTTGGTGAGGTGTTATCACATAGTAGTCCCTGAAATTCAATCTTAGAGGCCTTAGTTTCACCAAATTAGAGTGATAAAATAGTTTCTGCTTCTTCTCAGCCTACTGCATTATCCAATTACATTATCAAAGAGTGCTATGCTCCATTTACGAATATATCCACTTCTATAAGCCATTAGCCAGGGAGAAAAGTGATGGGATTCTGAGAGTTGTCCCATTCACTCACCTCATGGATTTTTAGGTCCCTGAAATTATCAAACAGTTCCCCCTAAAATAACAATAATTGTAAAGTTTATAGAAGGTGCTCTTACCTAAAGGTTGAAAAGTTCAGGGTTTTCATGGGTGGCTTCAAAGAGTGAATCGGCTGACTTCAAATGGGTGAGAGCTCCGACTACACATTCTTATGTATGTACACTTTTCTTTCCCATGACACCACTGCTGGACAAGGACACTGGAAATAGATCCCCTTTTAAGAATGTGGGCGGTATAGTTCTTTGGAATTAAACAGTCTGGGGTTTTAATCCAAACTTCACCAATTACCACCTATGTGAATATTCTCATCTTCTTTCAGAGCATCTTTAAAGTGGGAAAAGACAGTTCCTCTCCTGCAGGGCTGTCTTGAAGGGTAAGTGAAATCATATGGCATGTGAAAGGTGTGCTCTTCCAAGTGGTGGTAGGGAGCTGGACAATGTGTTTGTGCATCAGCAGCATCATAAACAATGTATCTGTCCATCTTATCCTATAGCAATGAAACTTTGTCACTCACCACAGGCCATTTCCCCTGTTCTACACTAGCTGATGCCCAAGGACTTGGCATATTATAAGAATTTCTATAATACTCTGAGGAAGAAGAAAGATAGTAAATTGAGTTTCTAATGTGTGCCAGGCATTTTTCAAGGCTTTTTCTGCGAAGAATGCACTTGCAATCAGCTTCCATGACAGCTGCAAAGACTGCAGTGTCGCTAGTTAATGTAATTCAAATTGAAATGAACCTCAACTATTCATGAGGAAAAGCTACCTTCCATTTCTCTATAGTCTTTAGCTTGCCTGCACCTTGTATATGCCCAGGGAAAACCCTGCAAGGTGACAAGATTTCATGCTGTGCTCTCCTCTCCTCTAGAAAAGTCTGAGCTGTGAGGCAAACATACAGAACAATGCTTGGAGCATGCATAACTATCAGGTGAAGTTTGGAAAATATGCAAATTATGTCTTAATAAGAAGTTCTCATTGTTCCAAGATGCTCATAAAATACTGGGAAACCAAATATCTTTAAAATGGCATTGTATAAAATAATATTTCTCTTTTTTCATTTTTGCTATTTAATTTCAAATCTATCCCTTTACTAGATCTATGGTTTTGAGCTTACGAAGTCAAGATGAACATTTTACATTTTCTATATTTGTCTGTAGGCTGCATATGTAAACATTATCGGGAAATAAACTTGCAGTTAGAAATAGCAGCTATAACTGCTATTTGCAAAATGAGTGCTATTTCTTAGTAACTGACCAGGCTTGCTCTTTAAACTCCACAAACCTGCAGGCTGTGTCCCTGACCCTACCTACTCCTTCCCCTGCACTGACTACTCTGAAACTAATTTTGCAGCTGTCCGACAGCAGAAAAACTGACAAAAACACTTGAACTGCAAAGAAAAACTTCAGACCCTAGCTATTCCAAATATCAAACTCTCCCTACCTCCCCCACCCAACAGATGGCCCACCTTGGCTATACAACTCAACCAACCCCCAGCCTTCCTTGGAATAGGATCTACTCTCTCTCTCCTGGTATACTAGCCCTTAAATGAACTCACTTCTGCTTGTACAGTACAATTTTAACATTTAACTCAATAGCCGTTATATTAATACTAAGGGTTTTTTTAAACTACCATATCCATAATACCTAGAACAGGGAATAGCAAATAGTGTAATTATTCATTAAGCTTTTATTGAATCAACGAGTGAATGAATGACTGTGGGAATGTTCGTTCATTTGATCTACAGAATAATCTTTAAGGAAGGTATTAATCTCTCTAAAGTTGATGAGTTTTCTAACTTACCCAAATTCATACTATAAAGCCCCTGCTTCTTTCACAGTTGCCTCTCAAATCGTCTTCCAACACAGGACCCTTCCCCAAGGAAAAAAGGTTGTGGTGGATGGGTCAAGAGTAAAATGCCAGATTGGGCTGTTTTTCCAATAACTAGAGACACTCCGCCTTCAATGCTTACTAAGCGTGGGTTCTAATACTTCTTTCTCGTGTCTTAGTGGTAAGAGAATTCGGGGGTGTTCTCTTCAGTGATATTCTGCAAGCCATTTCTGTGCTCTGTCTTCTCACTTAACAGAAAACAAAAGTTAAGAGTTACTTTACTTCTATTTGCTATTATTTCATGGGAATATATCTCCCTCAGGAACTTTTGATATGTCTGTGCATAGGGGTGGGTGTGGGGCTGGGAGATCCTGTGATTTGGGATAATGGTATCTTCGAAGCTCATTTATGAACCTCAGGTTGTCATTCTCTTAAATGGCATTCAATTTATTAACAAAATTTTTCAAGCATGTTTATGTTCAGAGAATTTCATGAGGCTAGGCAAGTGTTTTTATATGTAACTGTTCATGTTCCATATCATGTGTGTAAAGTAAACATATAAACCATGGATTTTACTTTATTTGTAGCTTGTCTAATGGAGAAAGAACAAATTTGTGAACCATTTAATCCTATTCTACAGCGTTGCTTGATATGTGCAAACTGAAAGCCATTTCATGCAATGCTGAGGGGCAGAAATTGAATTTTTTTTAATTTTTTATTTAGGAAAGTGGAATATGGTTTATTCAAAGGGACGGTTTTCCAAGGCACGTATGATAAGGGAAAATGGGAAGGTTTAAGCACCTTTTAAGAGAAATGGGACGGCATCTTGTGTCAAATGCACACCCCACAGAATGTGGGTTGGGAGCCAGAGTTCAGGCAATGAAAGGTTATTCCTGAAAGTTGAATCAATAATGATTCAGTGACAATTTCTTGAGATTTCAGGAAGCACAAGAGGCTTCTTTCCTTTGGGTTCTAGCACACTACTTTCAGTTACAAGGGAAAAAATCCACAAATCCCTAAGGTGGATGCCTCATAAATGCATTCTGCTTCAATACAGAAATGCCAGCTTAAGTCTTCCTTTGTTCGTCTCAATTTCAAGAAAAGCCAAGAACTACTATAAGATGTAAATACAAGAGCAGTCCACAACAGATTTTTCATTAAGATCAATGCCTATTTAATCACTTTCCTGGTGCAAAATCCCAGTGTTGAGTGGAGGGCCAAAGGGCACGTCAGCCCCTGAGGGGTACGGAGAGTATAAGTGTGCCAGTCAGTGTGGCGGACGCGGATGATGAGCTGCTCCATCTGGAAGAAAGGTCCAAAATGCATGTCAGAGTACTCCTTTTCCAGGTGTGCCTGGCTGCTGGGGCCTTGGTTACTGGCATTTATAGAAAAGGCTATCTTGCTATCAATGGGGGCATATTTGGAGACAAAATACCGTTTTCTGTAGCACCATCCTGCAAAAAATGTGCCAAAAACCACAAGCAAGAATGCCATGTAGGTGATCCACGTGATGACATACATGGCGTCCAAGCCGAGGATGATCCAGGGGGCAGGCGGGGGCGGGAGCTGGGCTTGGGGCCACAGGTGAGGGAACAGTCCTGGCAGCTGCAGGGCCCTGTGACTGCATCCACAGATTCGTCGCAGCCTTTGGTGGCGCTGTTCACGGGCTCCATCCCACGGGCTGGAAGGTCTGAAAAAATGGGTGTGATGGTAAAAGGTTCCTGTCCATTGTCCTTACTGAACATGTTCTCAATCCAGTTGGTGGCATTGCAGGCGTCTGCGTCCTTCCCACACAGCAGTCCCAGGGCTTTGTCATTGCTGGAGGGATCCTCCACCTCCCGGCAGGCATTGTACATGGCATTGGCAAAACTCTCTCCGATATAGTACTCTAGTTCTTTTACATTTGCTTTCCTCTGGTTTGTAACAGGATCAACATAATCTTCAGTTGCTGTAACATTCAGAAAGTGACCCTGCCGAGGGCTATATGTCAGCTCACAGAACAGGTTCATTAGGTTATAAAAGCAGGAGGGGCATCTGGACGGAAACTGCAGAGGCAGCTGGAGGTTGTCTTTCAGTGTATGAAGCTGCTGAACAAACATCACAACAAAGACTGACATTGTCAAAGAAGAACCCTGGACAGAGTTCCTGCACTAAGTCTACCCAGCCCCTGGTAATGGTATTGGTGGCCCAGAATATTTGCGATTGTACCTCTTATCTCCAGTTGCAATCCCACATTCTCCATACCAAACGCAGGACCGTGAAAACACCTGCGCCGGACGGAGCAAGGGCAGGAGGAGGCGGGGCCGAGCCGTGCGCCCTCGTGCTGCCGCCGCGGGGCTGGACCGCCGGCGGGGAGTTGGGCTCGCAGGCTCGGCGGCCGCCTCACGCCCGGTGCTCAGGCTCAGGACCCCGCGCCGGCGAGCTCCAGCGGGAGATGGCCAGAAATTGAAATTTTTAAAGAACAAAAGATGAGTTTTTACAAGCCCATGGAAATAATTTTGCCATGTTCCATCACTTTAACCAAGCTAAGTGGTTGGGCAATAATTCAAGGCATTTATCATCTACCACTCATAAGAGAGCTATAATTTATAGGCACCATTTATTACTTTTTTATGACAGAAGAAACAAATGGTCAGAAAGTCCAAGTAGCTTTTTTCATTTATCACAGCAATTTGAAGAAGAAAACTAAACTAAAACTATGTACTCTTTTATTCCAGGTTAGGCTTCTCATCAAATTTTTTCATTTTTTAAAAATCTCTGACTCTGACAAGTTTATCCTAATATACCAATTTTATAATCCCTTTCTTCTTTTCAAAAACAGTTAATGGCTCTACTTTTTTT
>JAQZBX010055544.1:0-18390 GCA_029593785.1 Cabassous unicinctus | reverse complement strand
AAATTATGGGGATGAAAGTCACAATAGTAAAAATTAAAAATGCAATTAGAGACATACAACAGCATATTTGAACAAGCAGAAGAATCAGTGAACTAGAAGACAGGACAAACAAGATCATACCATCAGAAGAACAGATAGAGAAAAGAGCAGAAAAATTAAGCAGTGTCTCTCTGGGATTTAGTGACAGCATGATGTGGAAAAACATGTGCAACAGGGTGGTCCCAGAAGAGAAGGGGAAAAGGGCAAAAAGAATATTTGAGGAAATAATGGCCCCAAATTTTCCAGTTCTTATTAAAGACTTAAATATACATGTCCAAGAAGTGCAATATACTCCAAATGTAATATATCCTAATAATACTTGGAAGCATACTACTCATAATGTGAAATGTCAAAGATAAAGAGAATTCTGAAAGCAGCAGAGAAAAACAATTTGTCAAATACAAGATATATTCAATAAAATGAAGTGCTTATTTCTCATCAGAAATCGTGGAGGTGAGAAGACAGTGGTATGATATATTTAAGGTACTGAAAGAGAAAAACTGCCAGGCCAAAATTCTTCAACTGGAGAAACTGTCCTTCAAAAATGAGGGAGAGTTTAAAATATATACAAAAAAACAGAAACAGAGAGTTCATTCAAAAGAGACCTGTCCTACAATAATTACTAAAGAGACTTCTGCAGGTTGAAAGGAAAAGTTGGGAAAGAGTGTGCAGCAGTTTGGCCATATGATGTAATTATGAATTCCAAAAATAAATATTAGATCATGCTTATAAACTGGTCCACAAATCTGGGAATGATTAAATTATGATTAGGGTGTTAACTGGGCCACCTCAGTAGGGCATTGAGCCCCACCCCTTGGTGGGGTGGGAATTAAATATAAAAGACAAGGCAAAGAACAGTGTTGAAGCAGTTTTGATGTTGGAGTTTTGGTGATGGAGAGAAGCCCTGGGATAGAGACAAGCCATTTGCCTGAGAGTTCAGAGCTGGCCAAGTAGAAAGAAGTAAAGCCTAGAGAGCCTCATAGTCTACAGCTGACCTTGTGGAGGAAACAGAGGAGCTAAGCCTGGAGAGAAATGCAGCCCGGGAGGAGAGGAACCCAAGAAGCCTGAACCCTGGCAAACGTTGGCAGCTGTTTTGCTCCAACACGTGGCAACAGACTTTGGTGAGGGAAGAAACTTGTACTTTATGGCCTGGTAACTGTGGATTTCTACCCCAAATAAATACCCTTTATAAAAACCATCTGATTTCTGGTCTATTGCATCAGCACCCCTTTGGCTCACTAATACAGAGTGGCTTGGAATAGTCTGTGGAAATGAAGATAACCATGAAGGGTAATGAAAAGGGTAAATGCAAAACCCATTAGTAGCTTAACTTCAATATACAACTCTACTCTTTAATTCCCACGAGGGCCAGAATACAATTGAACAATACAAAGCCATATTTCCAGATAATGGACATACTAAATGTAAAGTGGTAAAGTGGAACAAAAACAACATATAGAGGAGAAATAGAGGGTTATAGGAGCAGAAAGCATGGCATACTATTGAAGCTAAGTTGATATCTTTTCAAATTAGTAGGTTATATACATAGGTTGTACAATATACATTCCAGGGTAATCGCAAAGAAAGTATTTTAAAAATATACAGAAACAGAAATGAGGAAGGAGTCAGTTAGATATATCATAAAAGATCAACTATATAGAAAAAGAGATTGGAATAAAGGAAAAGAGAGATAGAAAATATATATAAAATACAAAGGAAAAACTGATAGAAGTAAGTACTGCCTTTACAGTAATAATACTGGATGTTTATGGATTAAACTCCCCAATCAAAATACACAGATCGGCAGAATGGATTAAAAAAAAAAGCATGACAGAATGATATGTTGTTAACAAGAGACTCACTTTAGACCCAAAGACTCCAATAGGTTGAAAGTGAAAGGCTGGAAAAAATATTCCATGATAGTAACCAAAAAAGAGCTGAGGTAGCTATAGTTATATTGGAAAAAATAATCTTTAAGTCAAAGGATGTTATGAAAGAGAAAGAAAGGCACTATATATTATTAAAAGGGGTAAGCTTCCTAAAAGAAATAAAAATCATAAATATTTATTTCCCTAACATCAGTGCCCCAAATTACATGAGGTAAACATTGGCAAAATTGAAGGGACAAATAGATACCTCACAATAATAGCTGGAGACTGCAATACACTATTTTCATCAATAGATAGAATATGAAGACAGAAGATCAATACAGAAACAGAGAATTGGAATCATATGATAAATGAAAAAAACCTAACAGACATATGCAAAGCACTGGACTCCCAAACAGCAGAATATATATTGTTCTCTAGATCATTCTCCAGCATAGACCACATGTTAGGTGACAAAACAAGTGTCAATAAATTTATAAAGATTGAAATTATCCGAAGCATCCTCTCTAACCATAAGGGAATGAAGCTGGATATCAAAAGGTAGAAAACTGGAAAATCCACAAATATATGGAAGTTAAATAACATTCTATTAAATAATCAGTGAGTCAAAGATATTACAAGGGAAATCAGTGAATATCTTAAGATGAATGAAAATGAGAGCATAACATATCAAAACATATGGGATGAAGTGAAGGCAGTTCTGAGAAGGAAATTTATAACTCTAAACAATTTACATTAAAAAAGAAGTAAGGGCTAAAATCAAAGACTTAACTGCACACCTGGAGGAACTAGAAAAAGAACAACAAACTAACACTCAAACAAGCAGAAAGAAGGAAATAACAAAGATTAAGACAGATATAAATGAAATTGAGAATAAAAAAGAGAATTAGAAAACCCAAAAGCTGATTCTTTGAAAAGATATATAAACTGACAGACTCTTACGTAGGCTGACAAAGAAAAAAACAGAGAGAAATAAATAAGTTCAGAAATGAGATAGGGGACAATACTACTAACTGCACAGAAATAAAAAGATCATACGAGGATATGTCAACAACTGCATGCCCACAAATTAGACAACATTGACAGAATGGAAAAATTCCTAGAAACACATGAACAAACTATACTGATTCTAGAAGAAATAGATTTCAAGAGACAAATCACGTATAAAGAGATTGAATCAGTCATCAAAAATCTCACAATAAAGAAATGCCCAGGACCATGTTTGTTTCACAGGTGAAGTCTACCATTCATTCCAAGAAGAATTAATATCAATTCTGTTCAAACTCTTTTAAAAAATTGAAGAGGAGTGAATACAATTTAACTCATTCTTTGAGACCAACATTACCCTATACCAAAATCAGATAAAGATGCTACAGGAAAAGCAAATAGAGACCAATCTCTAATGAATACATGCAAAAATCCTAACAAAATACTTGCAGATCGAATCCAACAGCACATTAAAAGAATTATACACTATCATCAAATGGGTTTTATCCCAGATATGCAAGAGTGGTTCAACATAAGAAAATCAATTAATATAATATGCCACATTAGGAAGCAAAGGGAAAAACACATTATCCTAGTGATTGATGCAGAAAAGACATTTGACAATATCCAGCACCCCTTCTTGATAAACACACTTTGAATATTAGAAACAGAAGAAAACTTCCTCCACATGATAAATTACATATATATAAGTCCACGGTTAACATACTCAATGATAGAAGACTGAACGCTTTCCCTCCAAGATCTGGAAAAGATCTTATTATTCAACAGTGTACTGGAAATTCGAGGCAGAGCAGTTAGGCAAGAAAAAGAAATACAAATGGTAAAGGAAGAGGTACAGCTTTTACTATTTGCACATGACATGAACCTGTATATAGGAAAAATTGACAACAAAGCTACTAGAGCTAATAAATGAAATCAGCAAAGTAGCAAGTTCCAAAATCAACATACAAAAATCAGTAGTGTTCCTATACACTAATAATGAGCAATCTGAAGGGTAAATCAAGAAAAAATACATTTATAATAGCAACTGAAATATCAAATATCCAGGAATAAATTTAACCAAGGATCTATAGCTTATACACAGAAAACTACAAAACATTGCTAAAAGAACTCAAAGAATACCTAAATAAAGGGAAGGACATTCCATGTTCATAGACTGGAAGACTAAATATTGTTAATATGACAATTTTACCTATAATTATTTAGAGATTCAATGCAATTCCAATGAAAATTCCAATAGTCTTCTTTGCAGAAATGGAAATGTCAATCATCATATTTATTTGGAAGAGTAAGGGGCACCAAATAGCCAAAAAACATCTTGAACCAGAAGAATTATGTTGGAGGACTCACACCTTCTGACTTTAACATCAATATCAAGGGCCTGGCATAATGGTCTGTCTTCCTTCACTAGGCACTGCCCTTGTATTTGGGAGATTCTTGCTGTCTATTAGAGAATGCAACAGAATTCCCCAGGATGGGAATTCATTGATATTGATGATTGTACTTATGAACCTTTTCTTGTGAAATTGAAACTTAATCTAGTATTATATATTGTCTAAGAGTTACCTCTTAAAACCTTCTTTGTTGCTCATATGTGGCCTCTCTCTAAGCAAAACTCCACATGTAAATGCATTCCTTTCCTCCGGTATGGGACATGACTCCTGGGGATGAGCCTCTCTGGCACGGAGGGATTATTACCAAATGCCAACTAACAATGCATCCAGAAAAAGACCTTCACCAAAAGGGTGAAATAGTAAATACAAATGAGTTTTTATGGCTAAGAGATTTCAAAGTGAGTTGGCAGGTCATTCCAGATGTTACGCTTATGCATATCTCAGCAGGATATCATTGACTGCCACAGTAAGCAGTGCCTCAAATAGTGGGACTCCTGAGGCCTCTAGAGACATCTAGACTGCTATAAGCATGGCAGACAATCTCAGGAATTCATCACTCTGTCAGTGGGTCTTACTTTGGAATTTATGCTTCCCAATGTAACAGAGTTAGACTCATTTATAACTTCCCTATACATGGTTCTTCTGCTCCTTTTATTTTAACATATAATTAGTCCTATACTTGATAAATCTATGTCCCAGAGACTTTAATCATTGGTCTGTCCATATGCCAGTTGAGCCCTGAATCTCAGCAGAGTTGCAACACCTACTCTCCAGTTCACTGGACTCACCCAGGACAACTAACAAGGAGATGACAATGCACAACACCCAGCCCAAGGAACCAAGAGTGCCTGCAACCAAAAGCAAGATAATTCCATCCATCTGCCCCATGAGATCTAAGTCCCCTCTCTATTAGAAGCAGAGTGGGCATCACCATCCCAAAATCTTCAAGATTGGGGAATGAACAATAGACTAAAGTAGGTTTATTATTCTACTATAGACTTATTACTATTCTAGCAATGGAAGAACTTTTATCATTGATATAAAGGCAGTGGCCACCAGAGGTTCTGAGGGAAGGGAGAGGAAAGAATAATTGTAATATGGGGGCATTTTCAGGACATCATAATTGTCCTACATGACATTGCAATGACAGATACAGGCCATTATATATTTTGTGATAACCTACAAAATTGTGCAGTACAATATGTAAACCATAATGTAAACTATAGACCATGGTTAGTAGAAGCACTTCAATATGTGTTCACCGTTTGTAACAAATATACCACACTAATGAAAGATGTTAGTGTGGAAGAGTGTGGGAGGGGAGGGCAAGGGGTATATAAGAATCTGATATATTTTTGATGCAACATAAAATCTTCTTTAAAAATAAAATAAAAAATGTGATATTAAATAGAAAAAAGCAAAGCATATGACAAAGCTAAAGTAGCCAAAACAGCATAGTATTGGCACAAGGATAAACATATTGACAAATGGAATTGAACTGAGAGTTCATAAATAGACCCTTATATCTATTGCCAGTTGCTTTTTGACAAGACTGGCAATTCCACTCAATTGGTAAAGAATGGTGTCTTTAACAAATGTTGCTGGGAGAACTGGATATGCATAAGCAAAAGAAAGTGGGAGGAACCCTATCTCACACCATATTCAAAAATTAACTCAAAATAGATCAAAGACCTAAATATAAGAGCCAGGACTATAAGACTTCTAGAAGACTATGTAGGGAAGCATCTTCAGGATCTTGTGTTACACAATATTTTAGATTTTATACCCTTAGCACAAGCAGCAGAAGAAAACATAGAAAAATGGGACCTCCTCAAAATAAAAAACTTCTGTGCCTCAAAGGAGTTTGTCACAAAAGTAAAAGACAACCTAATAATTGAGAGAACATATTTGAAAACCACATATCCAATAAGTGTTTAATACACAGAATATATATGGAAATCCTACATTTTAACAATAAAAATGGAAAAAATATTTGAATAGATGTTTCTCCAAAGAAAATATATAAAAGTCTAAAAAGCATGTGAAAAGATGTTCAACATCACACTTGTATTAGGAAATGCAGCTCAAAACCATAATGAAATATCATACACACCCACTAGAATGGCTACTATTAGAAACAGAAAACTTCAAGTGTTGGAGATGTGTAGGGAAACAGAACATTCATTCATTGCTGTTGGGGATGTAAAATGTTGCAGCCACTGTGGAAGACAGTTTGGCTGCTCCTCAGGAATCTAAGTGTAAGAATTATCATATGACATAGTAATCTGGCTACTATGAATATACCCAGAAAAATTGAAAGCAGAAACTTGAACAGATATTTGCACACCAATTTTCATAGCTGCATTACTTACAATTGCCCAAAGATGAAAGCAACCCACGTGTCCATCAGCCAATGAATGAATAAACAAAATGTGGTATACACAGGCAGTGGAATATTATTCAGTTGTAAAATGGAATGAAGTCCTGATGCATGTGACAACATGGATGAACTTTGAGGATATTATGCTTAGTGAAATAAGCCTGACACAAAAGTGCAAATATTGTATGATTTCACTGATATGAGTAATTATAATAAGCAAAATCATAGAGTTAGAATCTAGAATATAGGTTACCAGGGGATAGATCGGAGTTAGAAAATGGGAAGTTAATGCTTAATTTGTACAGAATTTCAATTTAGGCTGATTGTAAAGGTTTGGAAATGAATGGAGTTGATGGTAGCACAGTATTGTGAGTGTAATTAACAGCACTGAATTACATAGGTGAATGTGGTTAAAAGGGAAAAACTTAGTTTGCATATGTTACTCAAATAAAAATTAAAAGATAAATCATAGGACTGTATAACACAGTCAACCCTATTGTAGACAATAGACTATAGTTAATAGTAAAAGAATAAGAATATTCTTTCATGAATTATAATAAATATATGGCACTAATGCAAGGTGTTAATAAATAGGGTGGTATATTGGAAAACACCTAGTGTAAATATGGTTGATAATTAATAGTAGTATTGAATAATCTTTCATAAATTATAACAAAGGTAACTACTGTTAAAAATTAGTGCAATTATGAAAAAGTGTTAGCGTCAATTGTAACAAATATGCCACATCAATGCAAGGTGTTGTTGGTGTGGGGTTGTATGGGAATCCTTTATTTTATGCATAATTGTTCTGTAAACACAATTTCTCTAATAAAAAATTTTAAAAAACAGCCAGTGGGAACAGCCAGAAGCTGAAAGTCACTGGAACCTAGGAGAGATGGCAGAGGCCAGAAGATGTGCACTGTCAAGTGGCAGAGGAAGAAAGCATCACCTTGATGATGCCTTGATTTTGGACTTCTCCTAGGCTCAAAACCTTGAGCCAAAAATTACTATCGTTTAAGCCACACACAAAAAAGAAGAGATCTGACCTTTGTCCTGGTTCTTGGGAGGGGGGATAATCTCTAAGTCTTTGGGATTTCCCAAGAGATAGGCATGCCTTAATTATAGTGGATCATCCTGACAAAAACTGATAGTTTAGCCTAATGAATGTCTCAGGGGGGTGGCTGGCCATACTGGTAGTCTTAAAATGGGGTTGGCCATACTAGCAGTACTAATCATATGATCAGAAGATTGAGACGTTTAGCCTTGTGATAGCATCCCAAACTCTGCAGTGAGTAGAGGGGCCTGGAGATTGAGTTCAATCATCAGACAACATGGGAATGATGAAATCAATCATGTCAACATAATAAAGCCTCAGTAAAATCTTTGGAAACTAAAACTCAGGTGAGCTTTCCTGGTTGGCAATAATCTTTGAGTATTGTCATACACTGATTTACAGAAGGGTAAGGCATCCCTGAGAATGATAGAGGCTTCATGTTTGGGACACTCACAGAGTTTGCTCTATGTGACTCTTCATTTCTGACTTGTGTCTTTTGCATCGTAAAACCATGCTCATAAGTATAGCACTTTCCTGAGTTCTGTGAGTCATTTTAGTGATTTATCAAATCAACTGGAGACTTTGGGGACCCCAAATTTGTAGCCAGCTGGTCAGAACTGAGGGTGTTCCTGGAGACTTCCAAATTTGTGGCTAGTGTCTGAAGTGAGTGCAGTCTTGTGGAGAAATATGCCTTCTAACTGTGCAGTTTTACCCAACTCTGGGCAGGGATTTTAGGATTATGAAACATACATAAAAAATTGATTTTTAGATTCTTTTTGTATACCTTTTGATTTTTGTGAGCCATCCATTTATATTGCAAAATGTAACACAAGCCTGTTTTATTAGTCAGTATACTTTGCATGTGCATTTTTTAAAAACCACCTAAGACATGCCCTCTATCTACTTTCTGAATAAAAAGAAAACAAGGTGGTAATAAAAATTTAACTTCTTTCTGAGAAAAATATCAAGAGAATTCATGAGATAACAACCAAAAGTAAAGAAAAGGCAGTCAACCATTGAAACTACACTGTGCAATTTGCATAGAGCTGTCAAGTGAATTCACTCAGGAGTGAATACAGATGGTAGAACAAAAGTCTTTAGTTTTAGGTTCAAAAACCAAAGTAAAACAAATTTAAAACCCTTTGTTTAAAAAGAGAAGACTGAAAGAAAGGGATAAAAACACAATTAACATTGTTAGCACAAAACAGTAAATACTAAATGGCAAATATTAAACAGTATTTTTATCAGAATTTTCAGGGTGTGAAAAACCAAGATTAGTCTAAAAGGCACAGAACTTGAAGCACTTAGAAAAAGAGTAAATACAAGTTTATAGAAGGAACTGTAAATGAGCTTTGATATTTTCACTAGTTTGGATCTGGAAAGGAGATTGAAGGTGATCCCTAGACACCACTAGTATAGGTATCTATAAAACTATTACCAGTTTTGATTAGACTATGACAAGTTTTTCATTTGAAGTTCATTTGGTTTTCATGTGGTTTTGACTTCAACTATTTCTCTTATCAAATGTTGACCACTCATGGCAGAAATGGTGGCTTCTTCAACACTTCTCCTAGCAAATCCCTTAGTTCCTAGGCAACAACGTTAAGGGGATATAGGAAAAACAGGGGAATTAATCTCACAATTGGGCATGACCTCCAAAAGTGGAAGCTTTGATATGCTGATGTGATAATTTTAGACTAGTTTGGAAAAATGTTAGGGAAAGCTAGGTGCAAGTAAAACTGCAAGACCCATACAATAGGTGATCAGAAAGAGGTATTATTTTGCATGATGCTCCCCAATTGGCCCTAGTCCATCCTCTCAGTCTATATTATTTCTGCATCATTATTTCTGTCTATATTAGCTTAGAATACTTTTTCTTTAATTTTTCCAAAAGGGAGAAAATATAATAACAGAATATATTGCTGGAAAGAATCATAAAATATTTCATGTCAGCTTTTTTATGTTAGAATGTGAAAATTCAGGTCCTGACAGTCATTATGATGGTGGTGGTTTGAAGCTCTATATACCTCAGAAAAACATGGTTTTAAGTTTAGTCCACTCTCTTGTGGGTGTCAATCCATTGTAAGTAAGACATTTTGATGACTCTACTTCAATTAAGGTGTGGCCCACCTCATTCAGGATGGTCTTAATCCTCTTTTTGGAGTCTTTTATAAACAGAAAGAAGAGAGAGCTAGAGTGAGAGCGAGAGCAAGAGCAAGAGCAAGAGCAAGAGAGAGAGGGAGAGAGAGAGGGAAAGAAAGCTGTGGAAGCAAGAAGCTGAAATCAATGAGACTCAGAAAAGAAAGGAGAGACCAGTATGTATTGCCATGTACCTTGCCATGTAGCAGAGGAGCCAAGGATCACCAACAGCTGGTCTTCAGGAAGAAAACATTCATTTGGACATTTTCTTGGCCTAAAACTTAGTAAATTCACACTGTGCAAGCTGAATCTTTTCATGGTATTTGTTTTAAGCAGCCTAGTACACTAAAACAATGACCTACATAAAATTCCCATTTCTGGCTTGTTTCAGAGACAGAGTTAGAAACAGAATCTCCTAAATCACAGTCCAAGATTTTTGGTTGTTGTGCTACTTGTTTTTTTGTTTTTCATTTTCACCTATATTCCTATTAGAAGTCATTGTCCATAAGCAAAGTATAAAAAGGTATATTGTTTAAGAAATTCAGAATAAGAATAATTTAGTAATTGCTTATCTTAAATATGTGAATGGTTGGCTTATTAAGTTATAACGGTATCTAATTCACTTTCCTCAAATACATTTTGAATTTAAACATCCAGAAATGTGTAAAAATGTTTAATTCATCTCCATAAAATTTTATTTCTTTCAACATAATATCTGTTACATACTTAATTTTGAGGGCATAACACTTTATACATATGCAATGTATATGGAATATTCTCTTTCTAATTTGGATAGAATTTCAAGCCCAGAATTTCAATTAGAGAGATTAAATAAAATTGTAGCATCATTAATTTTTAATATGATATGACACTAAAAAGTATAAAAGGTATAATACCAAGTGTTTAGAATTGCAAGGGTATAGAGTCCTTCTTTGGTTATTACTATGGGTTTTATCATGTCCTCACAAAAGATTCATTGAAATCCTAAACCCCAGTATATGGAAACGTGAACTTATTTTGTAATAGGATCCTTGAAGTTGTAATTAATTAAGATAAAGTCATGCTGGAGTACAGTGTGACCCTTAATCCAATATGAACTGGTATTCTTATAAGAAGAGAAGAAGAGAAACAAAGACAAAAACACATAGTGAGAAGACAGCCACGTGAAGATGGAGGTAGAGACTGGCGTTAAGCTGCTATAAGCCAAGGAATACCAAGGATTTTCAGCCACTAGCAGAAGTTAGGAACAGGCAATGAAAGATTCTTTCTCTAGCCTCTTCAGAGGGAGCATGGTCCCAATGGTACCTTGATTTCAGACTTCTATTCTCCAAAACTGTGACAGAATTAATTTCTCTTGTTTTAGGCCAGCCAGTCTGTGGTACTTTCTTACAACAGTCCCAGGAAACCAATAAGATTTTGGTACCTGGAAGTGGGATGCAGCTGTAACAAATACCTAAAATGTGGAAGTGGCTTTGGAGTTGAGTAATGGGTAGTAGCTGAAAGAATTTTGAGGCACATGATTTAAAAAGCCAAGATTGCCATGAAAAGATAGCTCATATAAATATGGCCATTAAAGGTGCTTCTGATGAGGTCTTAAAAGGAAGTGATGAACATGTTATTAGACACTGGTGAAAAAATGAATCTTATTACAAAGTGGCAAAAACTTGGCTATATTACATTCTACTGTTCTGTAGAAAAGAGTATATTGTAAGTGATGAAATTACATATTTAGCTGAGGATATTTCTACCTTAATTTTCCAGGGCTGCTGTGACAAATACCATATAATGGATTGGCTTAAACAACATGAATTTATTGTCTCACAGTTTTGGAGGCTAGGAGTCCAAAATCAAGGTGTTGGCAAGATTTAGTTCCCATTTCATGTCCAATTTCCTTTGTTTATAAGGACTTCAGCAATAGTGCATTAAGACCCACCATCATTCAGTTTGGCTACACCTAAACTAATAGCATCTTAAAGGTCCTATTTACAGATGGCTTCACACCCATGAGACCAGGGGTTAGGACTTGAACACGTGGCTCAGCAACTATGAACCTAGGGGGCAGGACCATTGCTTTGAGCACAGAGCCCTGAAACCTAATGGAAATTCCCTGCTGGATTTCAATCTTGCTTTAGATCAGTGACTCCTTTATCCCTCCATTCTCTCCCTTTCAGAATGGGAATGTCTATCTGATGCTTGTCCCATTATAGTATTTTGGAAGCAGAAATATGTTTTCTAGGTTTCAGAGGCTAACACACATAGAGGAATTTTGCCTCAGGATGACCATACCAAGAGTCTAAACTGTATCTGATTTAGATGACTTAGAAGAAAAGATTTGGAACTTTTTGAGTATATTATATTTAAATGAGATTTTGTACTTACAGTTCATGCTGGAATGGATTAAGTATTTGGGGTGAATATATTTTATACATGGAAAGGGAATGGATTTTGGGGGCCAAAGATAGACTGTTATGAGAAGAATTGTGTCCCCAAAAGAAATATGTTAAAATTTTAATGCCCAGTACCTGAATGTGACCTCATTTGGAAATAAGAGTCCTTGCAGATATAATTAGTTAAGGTGAAGTCATACTGGAGTAGAGTGGGTCTTTAGTCCATTATGCCTGGTGTTGTTATAAAAAAGAAAAGACGCAGAGATGGAGACACACAGGAAGAAGTTGATTTGAAGATGGAGGCAGAGATTGAAGTTATGCAGCTACAAGTCAAGTAATGCCAAGGATTTTTGGTTACCACCAAAACCTAGGAAGAGGCAAAGAAGGATTCTTCCTCTAGACACTTCAGAAGGATCAGACAACTATTTTCTAGAACTATAAGAGAATATGTTTCTATTGTTTTAATCCATCCAGTTTGTGTTATTTTGTTTTGGCAGCAATAGGAAACTAATACAGCTATTAATTAGTACAATTTTGACTTGGTCCAGTTAGTCAGCTGTCTTATTCATAAAAAACACATATTTCTAAAGTGAATAAATATTACCTTTTTGAATGTAAGAGAGTATACTATATCCTTGAATCTGCCTCTGGAAAAAGGGTAGATTATTATGTAAATAAATAAGGTTAAGCTGTTTGAATTTTTTCTTGTTAATTGACTGACAATATAACATAACCCCAACAGATGGTATGAAAGATTATTATCTTGTTGGATAAATGAAATACTATAATAGCTTAAGTCAAGATATGCCTCTTTGTATATATATATTTTTTCATATATGGATTCCAAAGTTGTTTTTAAAATCATTTCAAATTGTTAACCATCCCTCATTAGCTTTATGAAAAATATTGAAAAGTTGTATGTATGTAAGAATTATTTTTCTGCAAATAATTCACATTAAATTAATGCAGGGAGCAGATGTCGCTCAAACCTTTGAGTGCCCTCCTCCCACATGGAAGGTCCTGGGTACGGTTCCCGGTGTCTCTTGAAAACAAAAAAAAAAACAAGCAAAAACAAAACAAAAAAATACCAACTCAGGGAAACCAATGTGGCTCAGTGGTTGAGCTCTGGCTTCCCACATACAAGGTCCCAGGTTCAATCCCCAGCCCCGTTACCTCAAAAAAATAAAAATAAATAAAAATAAAATAAAAATAAGTAAATAGAATTTTTCCAGTAATGTGTGGCTATGCAAGTGTGTATAGGAGGAGTGATTATTGTGATTAGATTATACCATGAGGCAAGATAAATTAGACCCAGACTATTAAAAATAGTTTTCAGGAAATGACTTAAGTCTCCCCAAAACATTTTGCATTTAACATACTCTATCATTTTCTTAGCTGCTAAAAAAAATACTATACAATGTGTTGACTTAACAACAAGAATTTACTGGCTCACGGTTTCAGGTTTCAGAGGTTAGATGGCTTACTTCCTCCCAGGGTTGTTTTTTTCTGACTCGTCTGCAACTTTGGGGGTTCCTTGGTTTCTCTCTCACGTGGCAATGCACACGCAGTGCAGTGTCTTCTCCTTTCTCTTCCAGGTTCAGTTGACTTCCAACTTCTCCTTTCCTGTCTGATCTCCTGTGTTTATAAGTACTTTGGCCTTTTTGGATTAAGGCCCACTCTCATTCAGTTTGGGCAAACCTTAATTAATAATATCTTCAAATCTACAAATCTACAAATGGGTGCAACCCATGGGACTAGGGCTTGGGATCTTGAACATACCTTTTACGAAAGACGTGATTTGATCCAAATACACACCATTAAACAAAATTTTTTAAACCCCCTTTTAAGTAAGCATTGTATGGGACTGAATTATAGAGTTTCTGTTCTAGAAAAGATCTAGAACATTTTCTCAAGCCAGCTGTGAAGGAGGATAGCTTTCTACCCAATCATCTCCTCCATAAAGTCCATCATCTATCAAAGATGTAGAAAGGATACAAACAAAAATAACTTTTTTCAAGGAAGAGTTAAACCCACAGAAATGCCAGTGAGTCTCAGTTTTGGAGGTTTCAGAATTGACTTCTTGATGTTATAGCAGGGAAAAGAGTTTGAAAAATAGATTTTGTTGTTGTTCTGGTAGTGGTGGTGACTTTGATATTTAAAAAAAAAATTCTAAAGATTGTCTTTCAAGTATCTAAAGGTAAATATCTGAAGGTTTCAGGCATAGAGTTTATGGGATAAACAAAATCATTTAGAATAATGGAAAATAATATTAAAATCATTTATTCCTACCAGAGAATAATTAAATGGTTTAGGTAAAAGGGAAAGAAGAATCGAGGGAAAGCAAGTTTTTCAGTTGCTGAAAACAGGAAAACAGGCCCTGAACCCTGGCCTTCATCAACCCTTCCCCTCAGTTCCATTCCTCTGAATAGGGAATGTCAGAAAATACCAGTTAAGGGGTATTAACTATTATCTGAGGATCATATACCATTCTTCTCAAATGACAAATAAGGTGCAGGTGTCTCTGTTTTCTAGCATTCTGCTGAGACAGAAAAAGAGTAGAAAGAGTAGCAGTTTGTTTTATTAAGGTGGAAGAGCCTGGGACAGTTGTCAAGCATGCTATGCACACAGAGAGTGAGAGAATATCATAAAGTTTTCCTTAAAAAAAAATTCTGAGAGAGTCATTGATTCTAAGGAGATCTCATGGTAGGATGAGTAAGAAGCTAATGAAACCAAGTCATCATAAGGAAACATTCAGAGAATCCAGCAAGGATATAATTTTAACAAGGTTGAGATTCCTTCTTCAAACCAATGACAGGAGACTAGGTTTCCAGAATTTAGAACCAAACACAAGGAGAATGAGGGAGAAGAAATCCCTGTATTAACTGATTTTTTTTAAAAATTGGTAAATTTACAAATTCTGCTACTGTGTGAAACAGTGCATCAAAATAATTTTACATTTAGTTTTAGTCAAATAAAGTTTCTTTTGTACACAAATGAAGTTTGGGGGGGGTGGAGATAAAAAAGACACATAATCCCTTTCCTATATCTATCCAAATGATTCTTGTTCTGACAAAAAATATTTACATATTCTATTTTAAAACATATTCTATTTTTTAGTTTATTTATGCAGGTTTACATCAAGGATGAGTAATCTCATGTCTTTTAACTTTCTTTTGGATGGTATTTTTGAAATATTTATTAATATTTGTTCTTTTAGGGAAAGAATGTGGCTCAAGTGGTTGAGAGCCTGTTTCCCACATGGGAGGCCCCAGGTTCCATTCCCAGTGCCTCCTAGAAACAAGAAAGCAAACAACAAGCAAAACAAATGAAAAAAAAAAACCAACTCAGGGGCACCAACGTGGCTCAGTACCTGAGTGCCAGCTTCCCACATGTGTGGTCAGAGGTTCAATCCCCAGTCCCAGTCCCTCAAAATATAAATTGCTCTTCTTTGTTAGATCTTATTCTTAAAAACTGAAGCTCCTAAACTAGGGTATTATTCTTTATAAATTGCAGTGACAACCCCAACAAGAGCTGCCTTTTTTTTTTTTTTTTAAGAGAAGTACTGGTGACTCATCATCACTGCCCCCAAATACTCATTTTGAACCTATGTGGCCAGCACTAAATGCATTTCTTTCTTATACCAAATTATTCACCTTTCTATATCTCCAACCTTTTAAGTCATTTGATTTCAAAGGTCATCCTTCTATGCCTTTACTCCACCCAAATATTGGTTTTATTGTTAGCTTAATAAACATGTCCATTTTTACTTTTGCCTTCAAATACAATAATTCAGGGATTTTTTGTGGATCAGTCAATGCAGTTGAACCAAATATCAAAGAGCTGTGAAAAAATAATAAAATGGGCAAGAGAGAGAAATTGGCCCTTGGAGTAAATTCACCAACATATCAGATGCCTAGACATCAGCAAAAAATACAAGCCACAGTAGGAAACAGGAAGAGAAGGCCCAGCCAAAGGAAAAAACCAAATATCCTGAAGAGTGTCAGGATTTAAGACAATTAATTAATGATAATCACACAAATCTCCTAAATCAATTTAAAGAATTGAAGGAAAATATGACTAAAGAGATAAATGATATTAAGAAGACACTGGGTGAGCATAAAGAACAATTCAAAAGTCTCCCAAAAACAGTAACAGACCTTATGGGAATGAAAGACATGATGGATGAGATTAAAAATACATTAGAGACACATAAAAGCAGATCTGAACTGATTGAGGACAGAATCGGTGATTTTAAAGACAGAACATCTGAAATGGAAAAGACAAGAGAACAGAAAGAGAAGAAAATTGCAAAAATGGAACAGGATCTCAGGGAATTGTATAACAATGCGAAACACAAAAACATATGCATTATTGGCACTCCAGAAGGAGAAGAAAATGGAAAAGGGGCAGAAAGCATATTTGAGGAAATAATGACTGAAAACTTCCTTACCCTTATGAAAGACATAAGGACAACACACCCCAAACAGAATAAACTTGAATAGACCTACCCTGAGGCACTTTCTATTAAGAATGAAAAATATCAGAGATAAAGAGAGGATTTTGAAAACATCAAGAGAAAAGCAAAGCATCACATACAAGGGACTCTCTATAAGATTAAGTGCCAACCCCTCATCAGAAAAGAGGGAAGAGAGAATAAATTGATATAATATACTTAAGGTATTGAAAGAGAAAAACTGCTAGCCAAGAATTCTGTATCCAGTAAAGCTGTCCTTCATAAATGAAGGGGAGTTCAGAGTCTTCACAGACAAACAAAAACTGATAGAATATGTTACCAAAAGACCAGAATTACAAGAGATACTAAAGAGAGTGCTGAAACCTGAAAGGAAAAAAACAAGGGCAAAAGATTTGGAGAAGAGAGTAGAAATGAAGAATATTAGAAAGGTTAAAAAGGTAGACTATAGTATGATATGACAAGAGAAAGCCAAAGGTCAAAATGGATGAAGTAAGTAAAACTTTACAGTCATAGCATTGAATGTTAATGGCTTAAACTTCCAAATCAAAAGACACAAACTGATAAAATGGATTAAAAAATATGACCCATCTATATGTTGTCTACAAGAGACTAATATCAGATGTAAGGACACAACCAGATCAAAAGTGAAAGGTTGAAAAAAGATATTCCATGAAAATAGTAACCAAAAACAGCTGGAATAACAGTACTAATATCCAACAAAATAGATTTTAAAGGCAAAATTTTTATAAGGGATGAAGAAGGTCATTATATATTAATAAAATGAGCAATTCACCAAGAAAAAATAACTATACTAAATATTCATACACCTAATCTGTGTGCCCCAAGATATATAAGGCACATATTGGCAAAGCTGAAGGAGAAATAGATGTCTCTACAGTAATAGATGGAGACTTTAATACACCACCCTAAGTATTGGATATAACATCTGGATAGAGGATAAATAAAGAAAAAGAAAACTTGAATAATTTAATAAATGAACTGGACCTAACAGACATCTATAGAGCATTGCACCCCAAAACAGCAGGGTATACATTCTTTTCAAGTGTTCATGGATCCTTCTCCAAGATAGACCAAGTGTTGAGTCACAAGAGAAATCTCAATAAATTTAAAAAGATTGAAATTATACAAAACATTTTATCTGATCATAATGGAATGAATCTGGAAATCAATAATGGACAGAAAAAGGAAAAATTCATAAATATATAGAGATTAAGCAACATTCTTAAATAATAAGTGGTTCAAAGAAGAAATTGCAAGAGAATTCAGCAAATATCTTAAGACAAATGAAATGAACACAACATATCAAAATCTATGGGATACTGCAAAGGCAGTGCTGAGAGGGAAATTAATAGCCCTCAATGCTTACATTAAAAAAGAAGAAAAAGCTAAAATTGAAGATCTAACTGAACAACTGGAAGAACTAGAAAAAGAACAGGAAACTAATCCCAAACCAAGCTGAAGGAAAGAAATAGTAAAGATCATAGCAGAAATAAATGAAATCAAGAACAAAAACAATAGAGAGAATCAACAAAACCAAACTTTGGTTCTTTGAGAAGATCAACAAAATTGGGAAACTCTTAGCTAGACTGACAAAAAAAAAAAAAA
>JAQZBX010055543.1:0-18407 GCA_029593785.1 Cabassous unicinctus | reverse complement strand
CTCGCACAGCGCCGTGGGCTGATGCGGCAAGACCTCACAGCAAGGGGGAGATAAGCAGACACAGAGAAGACACGCAGCAAATGGACACAGCAGCACAAGCAGCAAGGGGGGGATAAATAAAATAAAATAAATAAATCTTAAAAAAAAAAAGAGAGACAATGACAATTAGATGCAATCCATAAGCCTAGACTGGATCTAATGGAGGAGAAAATGCCCAAAAGGACATTATTGGGACAGTTGGAAAAACTGGAATATAGATTGTAAACTTTATATCAATGTTAAATTTCTTGAACTTGATAACTGTACTTAATGTGGTTACATAAGTGAATATCTTTTCTCTTAAGAAATATACATGGAAATATTGTGTTCAAGGAGCAACCTACTCTCAAATGTTTAGAAGATAGATATAACAAATGTGGCAAAATGTTTAAAGTTGGTAAATCTGGATATCTGGATAGAAGGTATATTAGAATGCTCTGCATTGGTGTTTTGTTTTGTTTTTGTTTTTGTTTTTTTAGGATGTACTGGGGATTGAACCCAGGACCTTGTGCATGGGAAGCAGGCACTCAACCACTGAGTCACATCCACTTCCCGTTATATTACTTTTGCAGCTGTCCTGTAAGTTTGAAATTATTTCAAAATTAAAATTTGAAAAAAACAAAACAAAACAGGGACCACTGTAAAGAGGCTCTGTAATAAAGGCTCCTTCCTTGGAGCACTCCAGGAACCGTGTCCAAGGTCCTTGAGGATCTCTGCCCTGTGTCTTGCAAATACAGCATTCCTGCACTCACCTGAAGGCACCCTCTGGAAGGCCATGGAAGATGTGCTTGTGGTCCCCACTTCCTCTCCCCTGCCTGCAGGCAGCAGGTGGACCGGAAATCAAGGCTCTGCTGTTGCTCTCTGCAGGCTAGCAGGTAAGAATGTGGCCTCCAGGCAGAAGCAGACTTGGCCCAGCCCTAGCTTGTCACTTTTAGCTAAGTGACCTTGGCCACATCTCTGAACTCCCATTTCTTCACAATAAGGTTGATCCTAGACTATTAAAGAAAAAAAATGAAGGCCTAAATTTGCAACCTCAGTCATGAAAAAGGCAATATCACTGCACACCTCATCGATATTAAAAGATTCTAAGACTAGTAGGAACAACTCTATGCCAGTAAAGACCACTTAGAGGAAATGGGAAAATTCCTTGAAAAGCACAGTTTAAGAAGTGTTACTGGAGCACCTGCTGTGGGCCAGGCGGGGGTCTGAGCAATGGTCCAGGAGGGTTTGGTCTTAGCGGTCCGGGAGTGAGGGAGAGTCAGGAAGCTGGAGCGCAGGCAGGGAAGAGCAGAGAGGAATCCGCCCCTTCCCTCTCCTTGAAACTCAGCCTTTGGCTAGGAACACGGTCCAGCACCGCCACCGCATGGCTCAGACTGTGCAGACAGGACCACAAAACCCAGCCTCAGCCTCCCTGAACTACCTCCTCCAGGTGTGGGACCATCCTCACTCAGTAGGGAGCCTCGAGCCATCCCAGCTCTGGCTAAGAGAGCTGCCCCCTGCTGGGCAAGGGGACTTGATGGAAGAGAGCAGAGGAAGGGGCTTGAAAAGTGCCCTCCCTGAGGACCCAGGGTCCAGTTGCAGGGCCCATCTGACCACCCTCGGCCCAGGACAGGGTCCAGGCCCCAGCCCACTCCTCAGCCCTGGGAGTTCGGCCCCTTCCCCTTCCTCCAGAGCTGATCTGGTCCCCCTGGCCAAACACACATTTTAAATAGTCTTTCTTCACGTTTATTAATTCCTGGGAGGAACGTGGGTGTGTGTGGGGGGGTGGAGACTCCTTCAGCGCCTCTGGAGGAGTCCAGACTCGAGCTGCAGCAGGAAGGATTGGAACCAGGTTACAGAAAGGACTTCCTGAGGATCCCACTGGCAGCTGGATCAGCTTCCTTTTGGCAAATTTGAGAAAAGGAAATGAGAGGAAAAAAAATTATATGTGTACAGAACATTTAATTGAGAAATGGATGTTTTTATTCAACTGTTTTTTCTTTTTCTTTGTTTATATTTTCAATTATTAAATGTACAAAATAAAGTTTTAAAAAAAGCAAAAAAAAAAAAAAAAAGGAATGAGAGGAGGGTGAACTCTGGGGACCAGGGATAACTTGGAGGCAGGTCCTGTGCCCAGCTCAGCGCAGACCTCCCTGGGGCTCCTCAGGAAGGAAATGACTTGGAGAGCTGCCAGCCCTGCTGCCCGCCTGGCCGCCCTCTGGCCAAGCCACTTCCTGCCTCAGGGCTTTGCACTTTCTGTCCGCTGCTTGCAGCTCCCTCCAAACACTCCCAGGCCACTTACCAACAAACGTGCTGTGGGGAGGTCCTGGCAGAATGCACGACCCAGGCAAAGGTGGGGCAGTAAGACCCAGGGGCCCCTCACCTGCCACCAGGAGCTCCACGGGGTCGCTGAGTTCTGACAAGAATGGCTGTGGTCCCCAGGTGTGGTAGCGGCAGCTGTAGTTGCCGGTGTGCTGGGGTCCCACGTACATCAGCACAAGATCCACTCCTGGGTGGGAGGACCAGCGCCTCGTCGAATCTACCACCTCGCCTGCCTGCAGCAGCTCAAAGGTGACATCGGGCACTGGGCTCTCGCAGTGTAGGACGGCGTCCCTGCCCGGGGTCACCACCCCGCGCCACAGGGGCTGGAGCTGAGGCCTGGGCAGCGGACCTGGGGGGCACGGCCGGGTCAGTAGGCTCCTCAGTGGCTGCCCCAGCTCACCTCCACCTTTCTGCCCCCCACCCCTGCAGCCTGCTGCTCTGCCTGGCTCTGAGTGGAGGCAGCTCCTGCTCTGGGCTCCGCCTGCCCCCACAAGCTTGAGGGTCCACCAGACCCAGGCCTGCCCTGAGGCTCTCTGGGGTCCCCAGCACTGGCACTCTGGGCCTTGGGACACATGAGGGGAAGGAACGAAATGGTCAAGGGAAACCGCTCCTGGCAAGGTCCGGAGGAGGCCTCTGCCCCCAGGGAGACCTTGAAGAGAAACCAGAGGAACAAACAGACCGGGACCCTGGGGGCTGGGGGGTTAATCATTAACCTCCCACCTGTAGGGGCCGACGCCCAGGTGGGGGTGGGGTGGGGGTAATAAGCCAATAATGATGGCGACGTAGCACGGGAAACTGAGGCAGCAGTGGGTGCAAAGCCGGCAGGGAGTTCAACGAGAAGATCCCAGTCCAGCCCCCCGGCTCTGGCGTCGCCAAGACCCCCAGCCGCTAGCGCTGCACCGCGCGCTCCCCGCGGCCCGGCGGGGCCCCCGAGCGGCCGCCGCTCACCGTCCACGCGCAGCTCCACGGGCGCGCTGGGCGCCGAGCCCGCGAAGGGCGGCGCGGGGTCCACGTAGACGCAGCTGTAGTTGCCCGAGTCTCGCACCGACACGGCCGGCAGCTCGAAGAGGGCCACGGCCCCCGCGGGGCTCAGGCGGCTGAGCACCTGCGACCCGCGCGTGTCCTCGCGCACCAGGGCGAAGCGCAGGCCGGCCCGGGGCGCCAGGCACCGCAGCTGCACCAGCGCGCCGGGCGCGGGGCTCAGGCCCGCGGGTTCCGCCGAGAGCTCGGGCGCGGGCAGCGTCCCTGCGTGGGAGGAAGAGGACGGCGGTGGCTCCAGGGGGCGGAGGGAAGGCGGGCCCCAAGGCGAGCTGCAGCCTCGGGGCCTTCCCGCTGGCTGAGCCCCTGCCTCGCGGTCCGCCTGGATGTCCGCCCAGCTCCCTCCTCGCCTCCTAGGGAAAGCCCACCCGGCCCATCCAGCGTGAGCCGCACCCAGCACCCGGCCTCCTGGTCTCCCGTCCTCCCAGGCTCTCACACAAACCCCTCCACTACTCCTTGTTCGTTGGTTTGTCTATAAAAACATTGGGGGCTTGTGTTTTATCCGCGCCTTGGCGGGCGCGGCGGGCGTGGATGGACCCCTAAGAGCGTCTTCTGGGCACCGCCCCATGCTCGTCTCGGGTCCAGCTGGGAACCTACAGGGCGAGAGCCTCGCAGCCCAGCGCTCAGTGTCCGCGGGATGTGATCCGGCCCAGGGCGTGCGCTCCCCGGGCCGGCACCGGCTGCCTCCAGGAGTGGACGCTGCCCGCCCTCGAGGGCCCCGGACGTCCCTGCCCGCCCACCCAGCCGCTGGGGCCTGGGAGGCTGCAGGGGCCTCCAGGATGCTGCGGTCGTGGTCCCTTTCTCAGATGGGGAAACTGAGGCCGGGCAGCTGGGTCGGGATTGGAGCCCGGAACTCCGGAGGAGCCCTGGGGCCCTCCGTCTCCTGCCCCCGCCCTCCGGGCCGGGCCGCGCCCCGCCGCGGGACTCACCGTCGCTCAGCAGCAGCTCGACGGGCGCGCTGTCGTCGGACCAGACGGTCTGGGGGTCGCGCAGCCGGTAGCGGCAGGTGTAGGGGCCGCGGTCGCCCGGCGCCAGGGCTTCCAGGGTGAAGAAGACGCGGTCGGGGCTGGTGCTGGCCATGGACACGAGCAGCTGCGCCTCGCCCCGCCGCAGCTGGAACTCCACGGGGCTCAGGGGCGCCACGCAGCCGAGCGTGACGGCCCCGCCTGGGCGCAGGACTTTCGCGGCGTTTCGGTGGAAGCTGAGCTGGGGCGCGGGCGGCGCGTCTGCAAGGCGGGGACAGTCGCTGGGGGCGGCCGGAGCCCGGGACACCCGGACCCTTCCCTCGAGAGCTGCCGTCGGCGCAGCCTTTGCCCTCGCGCGGGGGCCCCGGGAACAACCCTCCGCGCGGCCACGCCTCCCCGGCCAGGCCTCTGTGCCGGCGGGGATGCTGGGGGCCGCGTGCGGGCGAGCCCCGCGCTCCCGGCCTCCGCGCCCGCAGGTCCGCGCGCTCACCCGGCTCCTCGATGCTCACAGCGGCGCTGGGCTCCGAGGGGGCGCCCGCGGCGTGAGTCCGGTATCTGCAGCTGTAGTTGCCGCCGTGGTGGACCCGAAAAATGACCTTCCCGTCCTCTGAGGCCTCGGCAACCTCGAGAAAGTCCTTGTCGCCTTCCCGCTCCAGGAGGACGGTCACACCCCGCAGCCCCCCGCGGCACAGCAGCGTCGTGCTCTGGCCCGGGGTGACCCAGGACACTGGCTCGGCGGACAGCGAGGGTGCGGGCAGGGACTCTGCCGGGGAGGGGGCAGCAGTGAGGCGAAGGCCCGCCGCGCTCGGGGCAGAGGGCGCCCGGCTGACCTGGACCCCTGCCCTCGGGAAGCTGGGAGAGAGACCTGGGAGGTGGAGGGCACCGGTGGAGAGAGGGAGGCAGAGGGGGCAAAAAGCAAGAAGACGGTGTGTGAGGCAGCCCCCAGCCCCTCCGGGGATTTATCTTCCCAAGCCTCTGGGTCAGTATGCACAGCGTGCGCATTTTACAGACCGGGAAACTGAGGCTCAGAGACATTTATTTGGTGACTCGCCCAAGGCCGTCCAGTTGCTCAGCGAGGGGGCAGGGAGGATGACGAGTAGGGGGAGGGCAGCCCCCACCAGCCCCCTCCCCAGCCTCTGGGCCGCCCACCGCCCCTGCTCACCGGTCCCGGTCACCTCCACCAGTTTGCTCAGCTGGGTCCAGCTGCTGCCCATTTTCGTGCGGCACCGGTAGAGGCCCCGCACGCCACCAGTGTGCGCTCCCAGCAGGAACTGGTGCTCCGTGCCGGGAAAGTTGAGGTGCGCCACCTCCCAGGCCACCCCGTCCCTGAACAGCTGGAAGTCCTGGGTGCTCAGACTAGCCCGGCAGGTCAGCTTCACGTCGGCCCAGGGTCCCAGCGGCCACTCGGCCTCTGCCCACAGGCTCGGCCGGGTCTCGAAGTCTGTGGGGGACAGGGGTCAGCACGGAGCCGCGAGTGGCCCCCCACCCCAGACCCCGGTCCCTGTACTCACACGTGGCTGCCTCGGTCTCTGGGCCCAGGGCTAGGCCTGTGGAGACAGCGGCTGTGAGACTCCCATTCCTTCCCCTTCCCGCCCCCTCCCTCCCAGGACGCCTCACCCCAGAGCAGCAGGGAGGCCAAGAGCGCGGCCATGGTGGTCACTCCTCGGTCCAGCCTCCTGGCGAGTGTCGGGATTATAAAGCCGGGAGCAGGGCGGGCGGGCGGGGGATGGCGCAGGCCACTGACCTCTTGCGGCCTGTTTGTGCTTCCCCAAGGCCAGGGGGTGGCCTGAGCCACAGGAGGACAAAGGGCGACAAAGTGCCTCAGGGCTGTCAGCAATAACGGTAATTAACAAAGCTTACCAATTAAATAATAAGGACAATAAAAAGAAGAAAATAAAACTAAGTATGAATAAAGCTAAGCTAATTAATTAATAAACGACTGTGCTAAGTGATGTATGCTCAAATAACAAATAAAGATGAGTAACCCTAAACAGAATGAAAATGCATAGCAGGATAACACAGCACACAATAACTGTAAACCTAGGTGCCCGTTGTTTCTGTGTAGGCTGACCTGGGAGGTGGGTGGCCTCGTTACCACTCCCATTTCAGAGATGCCCTGAAGGGCGGCCCTGCCAGGCCCGCGCAGCCATGTCTGCTGGCCTGTCCGGTGTCTCATCTTGGGAACAGCACTGGGACCCTTTTCCTGGAGGGGACCCTGAGACACTCCACCGTACCCCAGACCCGGCCCCTGAGGTCACAGGAGCAGGGCGGTCCCTGCAGCCTGTCCCCAGAGCCGCGCACAGCCCACCCCTGGGGACCAGGGGCAGTGAGGGTGGGTTTTGCCCTTGGGCTTCCGGAGTTGGCGCCACACCCTGGCTCTCCCCTGGGTTTGTGGTTCCTTCTCCATCTCCAGATACTTCTGCACTGTTTGAACCCCCTCGGATCTGGACATGCATTTGCGCTCAGGACATCAGGCTCAGAGCTGTCCGTCCACCGCTGCCCTTGACCTCTGCTCGGGCTGTGGAGAGCGGTCCGCACTGTCTGTGGTCACTCACGTGGCTGTACCACCCACTCCACGCGACCTCGCCCTCATTGCCTCCCCCCTCTCATGACCTCCCCTCGCCTCTTGATCTCTCTCTCTCCTCGTGCCCCCCTCTCCCTGTGCCCCCCCTTCCCATGGCCTCCCCTCTCCCCGTGGCTTTGCCGTGCCTCATCGACATCACCTCCTGGGTGGCCCGAGTCCCAGGTTCCAGGGAAGAGCATGACATGAGGGCACAGCTGCTGACCGAGCACGTGGTCCTGTCCTGTAGACATGCGAGTCACTGCTGAGCAGCTTCGATTTCGGAATCTTTCCTCTTTTTTGGTTGATGGATGTCTTTGTGGCTCAAGTGTTTTTGCGCCTGTGAACAGCCTCAGGCAGGCAGGGGGCACAGCTAAACGATCACCCGCAGCAGGTACCAGGGTATCCTGTGGCTCCGAAGGGAGCACCCTGTCCCTCCACTTCCTCCACCGTGTGGGACAACACCAGAGGCCCCCGTTTATTTTTATTATTACCTTCCACCTAAATCCGTTCTTGTTTTGAAATGTGGACCTGTCCTGTCTGTGCTCTTTCATGGTGCCACTGGGGGGACCCCAGAGCTGAGGCCCCTCTGCAGCCAAGACCCCCCTTTCGCCCGGTGGGGCGGCCTCCGCAGGGGCTCCTCCTGCTCTCTGCTCCATCCGGTCCTGGGCAGTCATGGACTCTCCCAGACTATGGTGGCTGGCAACGGCTTGAAATTCCGACCTTGGTAATCAGGGTATTGGGTTTAAGGCATCCCCCATCCTCCCCACAAATTCCTGTTCTCATTTGAAATAGGGTCTCTGCATATGCAATTGGTGAGGCTGAATGAGGCCAGGCTGGATTGGGTAGGAGACGCAGGGACGAAGGCGGCGGGCAGCTGGAGGCAGCGGATGGAGACGCATCCACAGACCATGCCAGGGTGGGCAGCAGCCACTGGCTGGGAGACGAGCAGGACCAGCCCTGCTGCCATCCCAATTTCCTGCAAGAGAAGAAATGTCTGTTGCTTCAAGTCGTCCCAGGCCATGGTGACTTGCTTCGGAAGCTACCTCGGGAATGCGGGGCGACCCCTGGGGACCCCCTTTCTCTGCCCCAGCGGGGAGGCTGCCCACCTGCTGTAGTAGAGCCTGCTGGCCCCTTGCCATTGGGGCCCACTGGGAGGTCCGGCTCGGGGTGTCACCAGCAGCTCAGGACCCAGGAACCATCTGGGGGCAGAGGGGGACGCGTACCACGGGAGGCGTCCAGCGGGGGCTGAGAGGCGGGGGGCTGAGCTTGGCTTCAGGGACAAGGCCAGTGACCCAGGTGCCGGGGCAAGCAGGACGGGAGCCGGTGAGGAGGCCGAGACCAGGGTTTGGAGGGTGGGAAAGGCCAGTGGGCAGCTGTGCCCCGAGCCCATGGGAGAAGGGTCTCTGCTTTAGAGACCCCCACGTTACAGACATACAACGAAACTGGAGAAAAGCGGAGCGTGCCCCCGTGCCTCTGCCCTCGGGACGCCGCGCCCAGCCCTGCCCCGTGAACGCCGTGGCCTCGGGCAGCCGGGCTGGGACGCCCCAGGACACTGGACAGCCAAGAGCGGTTTTCTGCCCTGCCGTGCTCACTTCTGGCTTCTCTTTGTGGCTTGGCAGCCACTCAAGATGTTGGAGTCAGTTGCACGTGGTGGCTGAGGAGCGTTTTGCAGTTTTTAAACTAGGCCTAGACTCACACAATGACATTTGTACTTTCATGTCCAGTTATAACACGCAGAAGCATAACAGGCTGAGAACGTGCACCTAGAGTGCTGGTGGCGCTACAGCTGCAGATTTGATACCTTCTCATCATATTTAATTGCACTTTTTAAAAATTACGTTTAAAATACCAGCTTTTAAAATATTTTAATTTAAATATTTATATCAGCTGATTAGGATTTAATTTTGCCTTTTTAATTTCAAAGCATAAATCTGAATATTTTAGAGGAAAACACGTATGTAAAGATAATCTTAGTTTTCAATATTTTTCATTTATATGACTGGACACTTTTTATTAAAATATTCTTCAAATCTGTGCCCTTCGCACGTGGTTCCTCGCTCTGCCTGGCTTGGGCCGAGCCGCTCGGCACCTGCTCCCATCGCATGACACCTGCCGGCCCCCTCTTTAAGGACAGTGATGACATCAGGTCACCCGGATCACTCAGGATCCTCTTCCCATCCCGAGGTCCCTTTGCCATATAAGGTGACGCGTTCCCAGGTTCCAGGGACGAGGACATGGATGTCTTGGGGCCATTATCCGACCTGCCACAGCAACCGAGGAGACAGAGAAGGACGTCGCTCTGTTAGCGGAGCATGAGAGCACTGCCCCCTCCCCGCCGAGCTCTCCTGGCTCCCCTGCTGCAGGCCCTGCCCGCACGCCACCTTCACAGGGCCCTGGCGCGGGTGTCAGCTGTGGCTGCCGTTACAGGTAAAGCTGCTGCAGAGGCGATCAAGTCACGGGCTCGCCCTAATGCACTAACGACTTCACAGAGGGAGCAAAGCCGGGTTTAAGTGGCACCGGAGGGGGCGGTCAAAGCCCAAGCGTGCAGGGAGCGGGGAGGAGGGCCCCTCACACCCGACTCCAGCCCAGTGACGTCCGACTTCCGGGACTGTGCGAGGAAATCTCTGTTTTATTTTTCCTAACTTTGTGGCGACTTGTTACAGGGCCTTTGCCCACCGTCCCTCCCAAAATGCAGCCCCCTCCCCATTCCCAGGTCAGCCCCCACTCCTGCCCTCTGCCTCGGTCACTTGCTTTTCCCCTGGCCCACTGGCTCTGTCCTTGGCCCCAGCCCAGCACATAAGCTCCACGAGGGCAGGAAGCTTTGTCCAGCTGCCCAGTCTGTGGCCGTGTCACTGCAGTTAGGGCCAGCGTCGCAGACCTGCCGCATCCCCCAGCACACCCCAGGGCCCGTCGCCTCCGTCTGGGATCTGAAAAGGGAGGAAAACACCTGTGAGAACCAAAGAGCCCCCCCAGCCTGGGGAAGAGCTGTGTGGCCCAGCAGGGGCGGGGCAGGTGGGCCCAGCTGCCTGGGGTACCACCTACTCAGCACTTCGTTGTGGGTGAACGGTGAGAAACTGTTTGACTTCTGTCTGAGATGCTCTCACATTTGCCACGTGAGACGGGAGGACATTTCCAGGGTCTCCCGAGGGGCCTCCCCTCTCTGCCTGCAGGTCTTTGCTCTCAGGGATGAGCATGGCATGGCTCCACTGACGTTGACCAGTGTATGAGTAAGTAAAAATGGGGCCCCAACGGCTGAGAATAGACCCACGGGGTCGTGAATTCCTTTCGTGTGGGACTTGCTGGGCTATGCAGCCTTTAGCCCCTCTCCCAGGGCAGAAGGTGGAGTGGCCAGGAGAGCTGGGCTTGGGAGCGCCCTGTGGAAAGAGTCCTGGGTGCTGAGTGCTGGGGGCTGGGCAGGGACTGCTCCCCTCCCCCAAGCCTGGGGAGGGCTTCCAGGAGGCCACTCGTCAAGCTTGGCAGCAACCCCAGGAGCCTGAGGACACCGTGGGCTGCACCTGCCTCACATCTGAATGAAAGAGCCCGAGGGCCCCGAGCTCTGCTGGGTGGCCTGAGCAGCAGCGAAACACTGGGCTCAGGAAATGGCCACTGGCCCACTGGCTGCAGGACACTGGGGTGGATGGACCCCAGGGCACAGGCGTGGAGGGGTCTGCAGAGGCAGAAGCTTATGAGCTCCGTGAATGGCCGATAAAGGAAAGGCTTGGCTGAGCCGTTCCAGCAGGGAACCTCCAGGAAGCTGTAGCCACGGCCATGAGACGCTCAACTTTGAATTGTAGCCAGAGACAAGCAATGCCAGGGCCCATCATGCCACCACGCTTTCCTGTCCCTTGGTGGGAGAGGTTAGCAGCAGTCTAGGGCACAGGGGGCAGTGGGGAGAAGGGCTGGTGGCAGGTAGAGTGAGCTTCCACTTTGTGCTCCCTCAAGGTCAGGGGGAGGGGGAGTGACAGCAGGAGGGAAAGTAAATTGTGGTTTATCCATGCAACGAAGTACTATACGGCCATGAAGAAGGCTGCACGGAGCTGAACACAGCGTGGAGGAGTCTCACAGACAGTGCTAGGTGAGACCAGACATAGAATACACAGTAGGGTTCCATTTTTATAAGTTCAAGAAGAGACAAAGTGAATTTATGGCGTTGGAAGTCTGGGTGGTGGTTACTGCTGGGTGGGAGAAGGCTGGGAGAGGCATAAGGGGGATCTAGTTGCTCAAAATGCCCTCTTTCTTGGCCAAGGGGCTAGGCACACAGCGGAAAGCCTCATGGAGCTGTGCACTTACAACACGGGCACTTTCCTGCATGTGTGACATTCCTATAAAGAGTTTTGTTTTTAGATACTGGATGAGGGAGGGGGAGGAAGCCGGGCTGGGAGGAAAGAAAGAAGCTTTGAAATGAAGTTCAGAGATATGACTGTCACAAGAGTTGAACATTTTAATACCAAACTGAAATATTCTGGTGGCAAGCGTTCTCATGACATGGCTTCCCCCAAGCGAGCCCAGGCAGAACAAGGCAGAAGCCACAAGGCTTTCTGTGACCTTGTCTTCGAAGTGACACACCAAAAGGGCCTTTGAGTTTCAGAGTGGCCAGAAGAGACACGGGACCCGGGGGTGACTCCATCCTGAGGCTGAGGATCTAAAGGACAGTGGTGTGGGGTATCGCTCGTTGTCTAACTGGACCACGTGGGTCCTGCTTGCTCACTGGAATGGTGCCACCTGCTGGGGAAGACCTCAACACGCACACATTCCCCACTGCCCGCAGCTCTGGTAGGTGGGTCGGCAAGGCTCTGCGCACCTACAGCGCTCTCCCGGGGTCTTTATCCCTTATTTCTAAGCTGGCAAACTTCGCTGCTGTGGACATCAAACTGCTGACTTTGGAGACAGCACCAGGATGAGGGGCTGGCAACTGGGGCAGTCCCCGGCGGGGGCCAGTGAGTGTCAGCCAGGCCGAGCAGGTCAGAGCCGCCCTTGCTGGCGTGGCCTTGAGTGCTTGTCCAGCCAGAACCCACTAGTTGGTAACAGGAGGGAGCATGTGAAGACAGATACAGCCATGGGCGGCTGGGAGGGGATCCCACGACCACGGTCAAGGCTGAGAGAGGCAGAAGCCACAGGGGGAGGATGCCCGCCTTGGGGGGGAGCAGGTGGATGGCAAGTCCCTGTTTGACAGTCTGGGGCCACCTCTCCTCAGAGAGGGAGATACATGCTCGGTGTCACAGGATGAAGGGTGAGCCTGGGTGCTTTCAAAGTCTGTCTGCACATTTTTTTTTTTACCTCTCTTTCTTCAAAGGAGCACTCCATTGATGTCACATGACTTACTGACTCGCTGCCAATGAGCAGAACGTGGAGAAGCGAGAGTGTGTCACCTCCGGGACAAGGCCACAGGCAGCAGGGTGGCTTCCACCTGGCTGTCTGCTGACACACTTGCCATGGGGCAGCCGACTGCCATGCTGTGGGGACACCACACGGCGAGGAGCAAGGCCACCTGCCGACAGATCCGTAAGCGTGTTCCACACAAGCCTTCAGATGGCCGCTGTCCTCACTGACAGCTCGGCTGCAGGTTTGTGAGAGACCCCAAGCCAGAGCCAACCAGCTAAGCCTCTCCTCAACTTCTGCCCCATAAAACCATGAGGGAGCTAAATGTTTTGAGGTGTGCCAAGCCCCCTTGTTGGTGACAAGTTTCCAGATTTATTTTTTTCATACATCCAACATTTAAGAGCTGCCCTAAGTGCTGGGAACACAGCCAAAGCCGTGAGCAAGACAGACATCGCCCCATGCTCAGCTGGTGGGGAGGGGCCAGGTGGGGGCGAGTGCAGGGAGAAAACAAAAAGTCGCATACAAGTTGTGAGGGAACGGGGTGGTCAGCGAGGGCCTCTCAGAGGAGGTGACATTTGGGCAGGGAGACCTGAAGGAGACGCACAACAAACCATAAGGTGGGGGAGGAGCAGGGCATGTGCCAAGGCCCTGAGGCCCTGAGGTGCCTGACGAACCTGCGTTAACAGTCTGACTCCACTTACTGGTGCTTGACTGCTGACATCTTTCGAGCCTCATCCTCCCTCTTCCCCTAAGTATGTTCTTCCACATCTGGGCAAGCCGATAAGGACTCCTGGGAGCCTGCCCCAAGCACTGCTGCCCCACTTCCTACCACCATACGCACACAAGCAGCCTCCATCCTTGCTTTTTCAAGCCATTTACAGACCACCCTGAATGGCCTGCCCTGCTCTCCCCAAGGAGCCTCGTTATGTAATCACCCCTTTCACACCCCCTTTGCTCGAAGAGCATCATCAGTCCTGACAGCCAAACCTAATTTGGGGTGGGGGCCAGGCTATCTAAACAGAATGGCTGCAGCAGTGTGACGGCAGGGAGGCCAGGGAGAGGAGTGTGAGGGTGGGCAACGAGGCTGGGGGATGGCTGCGCCTGGCCTTGCAGGGACTTGAAAGACACAGTGACAACCTGATACTTTATTCTGAGAGGGAAGTCGAGGGACAGGATCCGCTCAGGTCATTATAGACGCCCCTGGCAGCCACGGGGGTGGGCGGTGGGGAGTGACCAGGGCCTGGGGCCTGCAATGGCCCACGTGAGCAGGGACTGGATTGGGGTGGGGAGGAGGGGTAAGAGGTGGCCAGACTGTGGATGGATCCAAGGTGGAGCCCCAGGATCAGATGTGGGTGGGGAGGGAAGGGGAGGGGCTGGGCATGGGGGGCGGGTGAGGTAGGTGCCACCAGCCCGGACCCATCCCTGCTTCCTCCCCAGCAAGGCAGGGACACGCGGCCTTTCCGCTACCCACTCACCCGCCTGTCCGTCCAGTCAGCACTTATGCGGGAACACATGGGCCTGCATGCTGTGCACCCCAAGAACCACCGCCGGTGCCCACCGTGGCCCACTTCGCTGCAGGGTTCGCAATGAAGACAGAACCCGGGGCAGGCTGACACCCCAACGAGGGTCCCTGGGGGACGAGGCCGGAGCCCACGGGCCAGCGACACACACAGGGCACAGGCCCCTCAGCAGGCGCTGTGCAAGCACGTGACATACCGCCCCCCCGCTGTCATTGCCCCACAGTGCAGGGCAGCACCTGGCACAGACAGGTGAAGTGAGCTAGTCAAGGTCACAGAGGGAGTCCAGGGTGGGGCCTGGCGCCCCCTTCCGCTTTCCGTCAGCGGCTGCCTGGGGCCTGGGCGGCCACCGCGGGCTACTGCAGCCGGCAGGAACGACAGTGAGAGGTCCTCGGTCCAAGCCCTGCCGCCACCACTTGCTGGCCGGGCCCACGGAGAGTCACTTCACCCCCTTCCCAGTACCAGAGCGCGCAGTAATGTCCACCACGGGGGCGAAGATTCTACTCCGCAGGCCAGGACCAAGGGCCACGCGCTGGAGCCCGGTGGCCGCTGCGTCCAAGAGTGAGGTTTAATCAAGGCCACATACGTGTGTGCGGCGCTCTCCGGGGCCGACATCCGACCGCGGCCTCCCCCGGCCCCCACCCGCGGCCTCCCCCGGCCGCCGGGGCCGCCTCAGCGCGCCGCACGGCCCGCGTGCCGCTTCTGGTGCTCGTTGAGGTTGGAGCGCTGGCTGAAGGCGCGGCCGCACTGGCCGCAGGCGTAGGGCCGCTCGCCCGTGTGCGTGCGCCGGTGGCGCACCAGGCTGCAGTTGCGCACGAAGGCCTGGCCGCAGTCGCGGCAGATGTAGGGCTTCTCGCCCGAGTGCAGCCGCTCGTGCTGGCGCAGCTCGGAGCAGCCGCGGAAGGCCTTGCCGCACTCGGGGCAGCCGTAGGGCCGCTCGCCGGTGTGCGCGCGCTGGTGCTGCAGCAGCCCCGAGCGGCCCTTGAAGGCCTTCTCGCAGAGCGCGCAGGCGTAGGGCTTGGCGCTGCTGTGCGTGCGCCGGTGCCGGCTCAGGTTGGAGCGCTGATTGAAGGCTTTGCCGCACTCGGGGCACGCGTACGGCTTCTCGCCCGTGTGCACGCGCCGGTGCTCCACGAGGTGCGAGAACAGGCCGAAGGCCTGGGCGCACTCGGCGCACGCGTACGGCTTCGCTCCCGCGGCCAGCTCCCGCCGGGGGCCCGCGCGCCCGCGCAAGCAGCTCCTCCGGAGCCGCGCGGCCGAGTGCGTCTTCTGGTGGCGGTGGAGGCCGGAGCAGCGCACGAAGGCGCGGCCGCACTCGGCGCACGCGTAGGGCCGCTCGCCGGTGTGGATGCGCTCGTGCTGCAGCAGGCTGGAGGTGCGAGCGAAGGCCTTGCCGCACTCGGCACACGCGTACAGCCGCCGGGCTGCGGGGGCACACTCGGGACCAGCCGGGGGGCCCTGGCCCTGGCCTGCCTGTGGCTGTGCGCACGGGGGGAGCGACCCCACCGACGGGCTCCGCTGCCGGCTGCCCGGGAAGGCCCGCGGGCCCGCCCCACGGTCGTGCTGCCTGTCGTCCGTGTGGTCCCGGCAGTGCTGGGCCCGCGAGCAGCCCCGGGAAGACGCCCGGCCGCCACAGCGGACACACGCGAGGGACTTCTCCCCTGCGGGGTCTCTGTGGTGCCACGCCGGGCAGGAGTTCTGGCTGGAGGCCCTGGCACCCGCGGGACACCGACAGGGGCCCTCCTCCGTGTGTGGCCCCTGGGGCGGGTCCGGAGAGGAGGCGGGGCCGCGCGGCTCCTGCAGGAGGGGGCCAGCCCCCGCGCTACGGGCTCCCGCCCCGGGGTTCCCGCAGAGGCCGCAGCCCTGGGAGCCCGCCCCTGGGAGAGTCGTCCGGCCGCCCGCTGCTCCTCCACGCAGGTCTCCCTCCTGAGGTGAGCATCTCCTGGCGCTGCCCTCTGCGAGGGTCCTGCGCTCCATTGTGGGGGCCTCTGGACCTCTGGCGGCTCCCACATGAGCCTCGGGGAATCCTCCCTGCGGAGCCTCCATCCTGCTCCCGACCAGAGCTCCAGCTGCTGGATCTGGAAGAAGAGATGAGATACGGAGGTTGGCAGTCTCAGGAGGGGAGAAAGGGAGAGCTGACCCCACCCATTCGCTGCCTGGAGAAGGGTGTAGGAGGGGCAGCAGGTGGTGAGAGTGCTGGAGCCAGCGCCTTCCTACCCGCCCCCCTCAGCCACTGCCACACCTGGGCCGCCCCCCCCACCCTGGTCCACAGCAGCTGGAGGAGCACCCCTAGGAGGTGAGGCTGGAACTCACCCGGCAGCTGCAAGCTCGGCGCGCCCCTCTCCACCTCAACCAGGGGGCGATGGCCAGCACGTGTGCGCGGGGAAGGCCTGGTGCCTGCTGTTACTACTTCTGCATTCTACTGTGGTTTTATTGGTTTCCTATTGCTTCAGTAACAAATAACCACAACTTCGGTGGCTTAAAACAACAGGTTATCTTAGAGTTAGGAGGTCAGAAGTCCTGAACCAGTATCTGCAGGACTGCGTTCCTCCCTCTCCTGGCCTCTTCCAGCTTCCAGAGGCCCCCACATTCCATGGCCGAGGCCCCTTCCTCCATCTTCAAAGCCAGCAGTGAAATGTCTTCAGAGCTCACGCTGCCCCCACCATCACAGCGCCTTCCCTGACTCAAGGACCCTTGTGATGACCGATAGGGCCCATCCAGGTAACCCAGGATCAGCTTCCCATCTCCAGGGAAGGCCGGAACAAACTGCGCGGCACTGCGCTGGTGTTGGTCACAGCCGGTGTTGGCAAGTTAAAGACTTTTAAGATGCACGATGGAAGCTGAAACACACAGACGCACTTGTCTCTGATGCAAGCAGCTCAGTGCCCAGCTGAAACAGAAAGGAGCAGAAAGAGAGCTGGAACACCACTCAGCTAATCCCTGCCTCCCCAGGAGCTGCTGAGAATCAGAGAACTGACCTAGAAAAGGGCCCATAGGGACGCGGATGCGGCTCAAGCAACTGAGCTCCCGTCTACCACATGGGAGGTCCCTGGTTCAGTTCCCAGTGCCTCCTAAAGAAGACAGAGAGCTGAAGTGATGGGCAGGCATAGCAAACTGACACAAAAAGATGATGCAACAAGAGACACAAGAAGGAAAAGCATAATGAGAGATACAACAAAGCAGGGAATGGAGGTGGCTCAAGCAATTAGGTACCTCCCTTCCACATCGGAGTTCCCAGGTTCAGTTCCTGCTGCCTCCTAAAGACACAGCACACAAGTGCAAACAACGAGGGGGTGGGGAGAAATTAATTAAATCTTTTTAAAAAATAAAAAAAAAAAAGGTCCATAGGAAAGAACGAGATTCTCTCTACTTCCTGCCCCCAGAACAAAGGAGCACCTGTCCAGCACAGCCTTGGGGTCTGAGCCTGGGAGCCAGCAGCAAGCCAGAAGGAGGGGCTCCTTCACCCTGCACCACTGGGCACTTCATTGGGCTCGAGGGCGCCATTCATCTTTTTGTCGTGTTCCCTTTTCTGCTTAAGGCAGATATCCCTTTACCAAACATTCTGGATATCTGGGTTTATTTACTGAGGTTGTTTGCTCTAATTCTCCCTAGAACATTGACACTTTTCCACCAGTTTTGCAAATTTCTAACAATCAGTTGCACCCAGTCACCTGGCAGCCTGAAATAACTGCACTGGGAACTAAGACACCAAAATCCCCAAACCCCTCTTCACGCTGACCTCTCAGTCAAGGTCACCCCTGAGCCACTGGACACTGTCAACTGGTGGCATAAATGCATTGGCCAGTGCTCTGGGAGCAAATGGTTCTGAGTGGAAATCAAATGTACTGGAGGAAAAAAATGCACTGGAAGAGTCAAAGCCAAACGTGCAGTGGGCTGGTCGGTTCCAGAAGATCATGAAGGGCACAGAGGCTGCTCACCTGAGCTCGGGAAGCTTGGGGGTGGCTGTCTGGTCACATGATCAGCAAGAGGCTGGTGCGAGGCTTTCCCAAGAAGCAAGGGTGGCAATAAGGATGGTTCCAGAGGGGACACCACGCTACTGGAGGTTCCTCGTAAGCCCTCCCTGCAGCCACCCTGCTGATCATTAAACTCTCTTGCCCTCTTGAGTCAGGCCAGGGCAGGTGGGACCACCCGTCCCGGCTTGTTCGCTCTCTCCTATGGGCGGCAATGATTGGGACTAAGTGGTTCCTTCCATGAAAACCCGATGCCCCTCCCACTGTGGAGACTGCCGCTTTGTGCCTTGGTTTCTTCACCTCCAGCTGGAGCTGGAGATCGGGGGAGGTGTGCTCGGAGTCCCCAGTGTGAGGGGCTTCTCCGAGTGTGAGGACATCTGGGTGACACTGAAAGCTGTCATGTCGTCATCCCGTGCCCAGGTGTGGTCCTGGCAGAGACCCACCGCCACGTGAGCTGGTGGGGGTGAAAGACCAGGTGCTCCTTTAAATGCATCTCCTCCCGAGCCCTCGTGAGTTTGAGTCTGAGGACATTCTTTCCAGGTCGAAGTTGCTGGATGCTACTGTATCTTGTTACTCTGTTTCTGCCAATTCCACCCTCAGACACTGCCTGGGCACGTTCCCCAAACCAGGAGCAGGACAACGCCCACCTGCCAGCACTGACAGCCCCAGGGTAGATGGACGTGAATCCAACCCA
>JAQZBX010055542.1:0-18395 GCA_029593785.1 Cabassous unicinctus | reverse complement strand
CGGCAGGATTGGAGACGCAGGTACGCAGGAAGGGTCCGGAAAGTTCTGTCGTCTGACGGTTCGGCCCCGTGAGCTGCACGCAGAGCCGACAGGGTTTCTCTGAGGTCTGTGTGCGCAGCAGCGCTGCCAGCCTGGACCGAAAGGGACAGAGCAGGGGCGGGTTGAGGGGCGACGCCAGGGCAGAGCCGTGGACGCCGAGGCCTGCACCACCCACGTGCGTGGGAAGGGCAGGTTCTCGCGCCCCAGTGCTGGGGGGGAGCGTGGCCGCCGCGCAGGGGCTTGGAAGGGAGGGGCCGCCGCTCCATCCGGCCCAGGGACCAGACGCGGATCCGTAGGTGACCCAGACCTAGAAACCTAGTGGCGTTTGCCCTGCTGGGCTCCGACCTGTGAGGGGCCCGGGAGCCTGTTTGCTCAAGCGCCTCCTCCTGGGGTGGGCCTGGGGGCGCGTGTGCCGCCTCGCTGTGTCTCTTTTTCTCGGTTTTCGGGCCCTCACAGGGATTTTGCCCCAGGAGGGCCCGTAGCCAGGGCTGGTGCTGATGACGCCATGGACTTGGCACAGAATGGCTCGCGGCCTCCGGGATGCTGTGATGGGAAGAATGCGCGTGGAAGGACGTGTCTTTCTGGGGTCTGGAGGGTGGACTGCTGGGGACTGAGTGGTGCCCCCCACAAGAGGCCCGCTGGGGCCCTGACGCCGGCGCTGTGGGTGGGAGCGCACTTGGGAGCAGGTGGACGGTGCCAGCGGAGGGCCACGCCGGAGGAGGCCGAAGGCCCTGTGCGCGGCGGAAACCGGGCAGAGGAGCCACCAGAACCTAGGATTTCTGGCTGCTTCTCCTAAGTGGAATCGTACAGTATCTGTCCCTTTGCGTCTGGCGTTTTTCACGCATGATGGCTTCAGGATTCAGCCACGCATCTGCGTGTATCAGGACTTCGTTGCTGTTTTTTAATATTCCAAATGCTGGTATTAAACCCTATTAAGTCATACTTTCTCCTTATATCCTTACATTTTTTGACGGTTCTATGGGCTTTTATTCTGATAACATATACACCACCTAAAATGTCCCGCGTTGACTAAATACACAGTTCAGTAGCATTAACTGCATTCTCGGCGCCGTGCTCCCGTCACCACCACCCACTACCAAACGTCCGTCGCCCTCCACGGAAACCCTGCCCGTTACGCGTCCCCCCGTTGCCCAGCCCCTGGTGGCCTCTGTTCTCGTTTCTGGCTCTGTGGATTTGTTTATTCTAATATTTCATATCAGCGAGATCATACGATACGTGTCCTTGCGTGTCTGCTCTGTTTCGCTCAACACGACGTCTTCGAGGCTCATCCATGTGGTAGCGTGAATCAGAACTTCATTCCTCCTTGCGGCTGAATGAGATTCCATCGCATGGATGTGCCGCAGCCGGTCCCTCCATTCATCTGCTCGACTCTTGGGTTGCTTCCACCTTTTTTTTTTTAATTTTTGTTCGTTATTCTGCTTCCACCTTTTGACTGTTGAGAACAGCGCTGCGATGAGCGTGGGTGAGCAGATACCTGTCGGAGCCCCTGTTTTCAGTTCCTGGGCGTATACCTAGAAGGGGGATCGTCGGGTCGTGTGGTAATTCCATATTTCACTTTCCGAGGACCCGCCAAGCTGCTTTTCCACAGTGGCTGCACCTTTTTCCACTCCTGCCAAGAGTGTACGAGGATTCCTTTTTCTCCACGTCCTCTCCAGCACTGTTTTCTTGTTTTCAGTAACACTAACTCTGGTTGGCTGAGATGGTTTTCCATTGCATCTAGAGGCTGGTGATGCTGAGCATCTTTCCATGTGCTTATTGGCCATTTTGTGCATCTTTTTTTGGAGAAATGTGTATTCAAGTCCTTGGCCCATGACTGTCTTTTTGTTGTTGAGTTGTAGAGATTCTTCAAATATTCTGGATATTAGACCCTCGTCACATACATGGTTTCCAAATATTTTCTCCCATCCTTTTCACTTTTTTATAATGTCCTTTGTACCAAGGTTTCTAATTTTGATGAAATCCCATTTATCTAATTTTTCTTTGGCTACTCTTGCTTTCAGTTTAAAGTCTCAAGGTCCATTGCCCGCTGCAGGGTCCTGAAGATATTTCTCTGTTTTCTCCAGGAGTTTCGTTATCGTTTTACCTCTCATATTTAAGTCTTTGACCCATCTTGAGTTAATTTTTATATGCGGCGTGAGGTAGGGATCCACCATTCCTTTGCATGTGGATTTCCAGTTTTCCCAGCACTGCTTGTTGAAGAGACTGTTCGTGGCCATAGGTGTGGGGGCTCACTTCCGTGCTCTCGGTTCCGTGCCAGCTCCACACTTTTTATTACTGTAGCTTTGTAATTAGTTTTGAAATTGGGAAGTGGGAGTCCTACGACTTTGTTGTTCTTTTTCCAGTATTTTGGCTGTTCGGGGTCCCGTGCCCTTCCGTGTGAATTTGATGGTTACCTTTTACATTTCTTCAGAGAAGGCCGCTGGAATTTGATCGGTGTTGCGTTAGCTTTTTTAATTGCTTTAGGCAGTGTTGACATCTTCATGAGTAAGTCCTCTAGTCTAGTGAGCATGGGCTTTCTTTCTACTTGTTTGCGTCTTTAACTTCTCTTAGTAGTGATTTTCAGTTTGTAGTCGTACTATGTACACGTCATTTATAATCGCGCTTAAATTTATTCCTGGATATTTTTCCTTTCAGATGCTACTGGCAGTGGAATTGTTTTCTTGATTTCCTTTTCAGGTGTTTCCTTAACGATGTTTAGAAATACCGCTGATCTCTGTGTGTTGGTCTTGTACCCTGCCAGCGTGCCGAATTCCTTTATTCAGGGGTGAGTGGTTTGGCCTCCACGTATTTGCAGATTTTCCCCTTTCCCGCCTGTTATTGATTTCCAGCTTCATTCCGTTGTGATCAGGGAAGGTGGGTTGTATGATTTCGGTCTTTTTATGTTTACCGAGACCTGCTCTGTACCCAGCACGTGACCTATCCTGAGAAGAGTGTGTGACTTGCTGGTTTGGGGGGCAGTGTCGTCCTGTGAGCGTGTCGGGCCCGGCTCGCTCGTCACATTGCTGGAGTTCTCCGCCTCCTCGCCGATCCTCGGTCTAGTTGTTCTGTGGATGTGAGTGGGGTGTCGACGTCTCCAGCTATTACCCTGGAGACGTCTGCTTCTCCCTTCAGCTTTGCCGGCGTTCGCCTCGTGGACTTTGGGGCTCCCTGGTTAGGCGCGTGGACGTTTCTGCCTGTCACGCCTTCCTGGTGGATCGTCCCTTCTATTAATATATAATGGCCTTCTGCACCTCATCACTTCTTTGCGCTTAAACTCTGTTTTATCCAGCGTTAGCCCGGCTGCTCCTGGCCTCTCGGTTACTGTTAGTGTGGAGCACCTTCCCAGCCTCTCACTTTCCGCCCCTTCATGTCGTGGGTGCAGGGCGAGTCTCCTGCAGGCGGCATTGGGCTGGCTCGTTCCTCTCGTCCATCCTGCAATCCTGTGTCTTCTGCCTGGGAGTGTCATCCATCGACATGCGTTGTGGTTACTGTAGCTTCAGCCACCTTAGCCTTTGGCTTTCACGTCATTTCTTGCTTTTGTCTCTCTTTCCACCCCTTTGGTTGCCCTTTCTGCTGTCTTCACATCTACACTCTCCTCCAGGCCTCTCTCTCCCTGCAGAGCTGGGCTCTTGTTTACGAGCTCTCTCAGTTTCTGTTTATGTGTGAACATTTTAAACTCACTGTCATAGTTGAGGGACGGTTTTGCCAGATAGAGAATTCTTGGCGGGAGTTTTTCCTTTCGGTGTCTTGATTGTATCATACCACTGCCCTCTCATCTCCCTGGTTTCTGAAGGGAAATCCGCGCCGTGTCTGATTGGACATGCCTTGTAGGCGATGTTTCGCTTCTCCCTCGCTGCTCTCAGAATTTCAGCTTTATCCTAGGCACGTGGCATCGTGAGTATTGGGTCTTAGAGCAGGTCTTTTTGGATTTATTCTGGTGGGAGTACACTGTGCTTCTTGGACGTGTATATTTGTGTCTTTCATGAGAATTGGGGAATTTCTGGCCATTGTTTCCGCAAATGCTCTTTCTGCCCCCTTTCCCTTCTCTTCTCCTTCTGGAGCTCCCAAGACATGTATGTTGCTGCACTTCGTGCTATCATTCAACTCCCAGAGCCCCTGCTCAACTTTTCCATTCTTTTCTCTCTCCTTTCTTCTCTCTTCAATTCAGCTGTTCTGTCTTCTGCTTCGCTGATTCTTTCTTCAGTGATTTCAAATCTGCTGTATGCCTCTGGCGTAGTTTTTTTTGGAGGTCCCGGGGATTGAACCCAGGACCTCGTACTTGGTAAGCAGGCGCTCAGCCACTTGAGCCACACCCGCGTCCCCCTCTAGCTTATTTTTAATTTCCCTATTGTGTCTTTCATTCCCGTAAGCTCTGTTATTTTTCGTTCAAGCTTTCAGAATCCTCTCTGTGTCCACCCAGCGGCTTAATGTCTTCTACCTCTTTAGCCGTGTTGTGTTGTCCTTCAACTCCATGGTTTGATTTAGGAGATTTGTATGTCCCTCCTGATTCGCTGTTTCAAGTCCTGTGTCTCGCCTGGAGCTTTGGACCGTTCCTTTCCTGAGTCATAGCTTCCTTGTAGTTTTTTGCTGATGTCCAGGCATCTGACTCTGGTGCCGAGTTTACTCTGATGGTCAGGTTTTCTCTCTCGCCCAGGGATTTCCTGTAAAGTAGCCGGGTGGGTGCCACCTCTGTTCTCTGACTCTTGGTTCAACCTGTAGATGTTGAGGCTTGCCCCTGTTTAACTGCTCCAGCCAGGGCTGTGGACCCAGGAACGGGGTGCAGGCCGGTTTCCAGGGCCTTGGAGAGGGGGCAGTGAAGGCGCCAGATTGCCTTATTTATGTATTTTCCCTTTTTTGTGTGCGCTTTCCCGCCCTGCCAGCGGTGGTGCTCTTTGGCAGCCCTCTCAGCTCAGGCCGCAGACGCTGGGGGGATGCGCTCACTGTGACCCCGACCTGGCGGGCGGAGCGGGAGCAGTGTCCTCGGTTAGGCCTGGCCGAGGCCTCTCCTCCCGTGGCCGCCCGCGCCCGCCCGCCCCCAGCCCCCAGCGCAGGGCAGCGGGCTGGGCGTCTGAGATGGCGGGTTCTCTCGAGCTCCCTGCCCGCTCCCGGGGCAAACGAGGCGGCCGCCCCACCCGGCCTGGCAGTGCGCGGCCCCTGAGCGCAGCAGACCGCGGTCGCGGCCAAAGCCTGAGCTTGCCGTAGGCCGTGTCCCTCCCGCACCCCTTCCTTGGGGAAGAGGACCCCGCTGCTTGCCCCAGGGTGGGGGCAGGCGCCCGCAGCTGCTGCAGCTCCACTCGGGGGTCTTTCCAGCCAGCCGCGTCTCTGTCCTTTGCCCCCTCTCTTCCGGGGGGTGTCCTGAGCCCCGGCCAGCTCTGCAGACAGTGTCCGCCTGTCCTCCAGCCACTTGTCTGGGGGAGAAGGGAGCCCTGTGCCTCTCTAACCTCCGCCTTCCCGCACGGCCTCCCCGAGTCTGTCCGTCAGCTCCGGTAGCGCCCTGTCGGATTTTGTGGATGTCCCACACAGAGTTCCATGTCGGCTGTGAGCAAGGACACGCTCGCTGCTTCCTTCCCAGCTTGGCGTCCTTTTGTGTATTTTTGTTGACAGCTGCTGTGGCTCGGACTTCCAGCACAGCGTTGAATGTCGGTGGTGGCCGTGGGCTTCCCTGTCTCCTTCCTGCTGGGCGGTCTTTCCGTCTTTTTCCATCGAGTGTGATGCTTGCAGTAGGCTTTCCCGTATTCCTGTTTTTCTGAGTGGTTTTGTCGAGCGGGTGTGCTCATCAGGTGTCCTTCTCTTTCTTTCTGTTGATGGGGCCTTAGGTTGAACCAGCCTTGCCTTCCTGGGGTGAGTCCCACTTGATTGTGGGATGTCACCCTTTCGATGTTCAGTTGGATTTGGTTTGCTAGTATTCTGTAGAGGATTTTTGCATCTAGATTCCTAAGGGAACTTGGTCTTTGACTTTCTTTTCTTGTGGTATTTCCATCTGGCTTTGCTGTTGGGACCATGCTAGTCACGTAGAATGAATTAGAAAGCCTCCGGTTTCCTGGAAGAGTTTCTGATGCTGATTCTTCTTTGGTGAAATCCAGCAGGGACGCTGTCTGGTCCGGGGCTTTGCTTTACTGGGGGGTTTCTGATGACTGACTGGACCCCTTTACTTGTTCTTAGACTGTGGAGATCTTGTTTGGCAGTTTGCACGTGTCTAGGAATTTGTACATTTCATCGAGGCTGTCTGACTTGTGGCATCCAATTGTTTGTATTAACCTCTTAAACTTCTTTTTATTTCTGAGGGGTCAGCAGTAACGCTCCCCCTTTCGTTTTTGGTTTTCATTATTTGTGTCCTCTTTTTTCCTTTGCCAGTTTAGCTGAAGTTTTTTTTTGTTTTTTATCTTCTCAGCTTTTGGTCTTCTTGACTCATTTTTTTTCCTCTTGCCTATCTCCGTTATCTCCGTGTAGTTTTTGTTACTTCCCTCCTCCTGCTACCTCTGCATGTGGCTTGCTCTTCTTTCTTTGATCTCCAGTTGTGAGTTAGGGCTCTGATTTGAGCTCTGGCTTCGTTCTTAACGTAAGCATTTAGAGCCAGATTTCCTCTCAGCGCCGCCTTTGCCGCATGTCTTAAGTTCTGCCCCTAATTCCCCTTATGAACTCTTCGACCCGCTGGCTGTCTGAAAGAGTGTGTTGTTTAATTTCTATGTATTTGTGAGCGTCCTCGTTCTCCTGCATTTCATTTCTAGCCTCATTCCCTCGTGAAATGAAGGGAGATGCTTGGTGTGACTCCGGTCTTTATTTAGACCCCTCTGTGGCCGTATGTGTAGTCCTGGAGAATGAGCACGTGCGCTAGAGAGGAGCGCGCTCTGCTCTGCGGGGCGAAGTGCCCTACGTGTCTGTCAGGTTCAGCTGATCTAGAGCAGCGTCCTTAGCCTTTTCTGCGCCACGGACGCCTTTGCCAGCCAGCTGAAGACCACGGACCCCTTACTGAGCCCACGCTGTGCTGCGTGTGAGTCAGTCAGTAGATCCCACCCGCACCGACACGCCCCCGCGAGAAGAACGCTGTTCTGAGTTTCAGTCCAGGCTCGCGGACCCCTGGTCAAGAGCCCCTGATGTGCAGCATCGTTCACGTCTCCTGTGTCCTTACTGTTCTCTTTCCAGATGTTCTGTCCCTAATTGAAAGGGGTGTGTTGGCGTCCCCTGTTAGCGGAGGGCTGTGTCTCCCGTCAGAGCTGTCAGCATTGCTTCCTCTATTTTTGTTAACTGCCGGTATATTTATCAGCGTCAGGTCGTCTTGCTGAGTTGACGCCTTTATCAGTGTGTAGTGTCCTTCGTTGGCCCCTGTAAGAGATTTTGACTTAATGTCTGTTTTATCTGGTACTGGTATAGTTGCACCAACTCTCTTTTTGTTCCTATTTGCATGGAATAGTTTCCCCATCTTTTCACTATTAACCTATCTGTGTCTCTCTCTTTTTTATCTATTTTTACTACCCCCCAGCCCCCCGTTTTTGCTGTTTCTGTGTCCATTCTCTGGACAACTCTCTGTGTCTGTTTCCTGCCCTCTCTTCTCATCCTTCTCCTCCTGTCTTCACTGGGATTCGATCCTGGGAGCCTCCGATGTGGGAGAGAGGCGTCCTACCGCCTGCGCCACCTCAGTTCCTGGTTTTTCGGCGCGTCTCGTCTTGGCTCTGCCTTGTGTCGCTCTCCTGTTACGTCGTCGTCTTGCTGCGTGGCTCGCGGGGTCTGGCGGCCCACACGCCTTCTATGTTTTTCTTTATTTTCCCGGGAGGTCCCGGGGATCGAGCCCAGGTCCCTCCATGTGGGAGACGGACGCCCGGCCACCCGAGCTGCGTCCGCCCCTCCTTGTGTCTTCTGTGCTCAGCGCTGAAGGACACTTGCGTTGTCATCTTTTGGCAGCGAGAACAAGCCGCCCTGAACATCCGTGTGTGAATGCTTGTCCGAGTCCCTGCCTTCGGTCCTTCCGTGTATACAGCTAGAATTGGGATTGCCAGGTTACACAGTAATTCTAGAGTTAATTTTCTGAGGACCACCAAACTGCTTTCCGCAGTGGCTGCACCATTTTACATTTCCACCAAAAACGTACGAGTGCTCCTGTTTCTCCACATCCTCTCCAGCACTTGCTATTTTCAGTTTTCCACTTTCAATAGCCTTTCTGCCTGTGGCGGCTTCCCGGCCGGCCAGCAGAGGGCGCTCGTAGGCGACGCTGGTCTGGCAGGGCCGAGGCCCCAAGCAGGCCCTGCTGGCCAAGCCCACTGCCGAGAAACCCTCTCTGCCCCCCGCACACCCTGCCTCCTCCCGGCGGGGACGTCTGCTCCCCCCAGTCGGCCGCAGTGGGCCCCGGGCTGTGTCCAGGCTGCGCGCCTTGCGGGTGGGGGCTGGGGGACGTTCCCGGCCGCCGCGGATAACAACTCATGGTTTTCGTTTCGGCTTCTTCGTCTCTGTCCCAAAGCAGGTCCCTCGGACAGCTTTTACCCTCCCTCCGTTGTTTTTGTGGGAGAGTTGAGCCCTGCCTACCTATGCCAACACCATCTGCCCAGAAGTCTCTTCCATATGAATTTTTAAAAATTTAAAAAAAATTTTTTTAGGAAGTACCAGGGATCGAACCCGGGATCTCATACATGGGAAGCAGGCTCTCAACCACTGAGCCACACCCGCTCCCCAGTGAATTTGATGATTAGTTTCCATTTCTGCAAAGAAGCCCGTTGGCATTTTGATTGGATTGTATTGAATCTGTATATCCCTTTGAGTACAGTTGTCACCTCCCCCCCCAGATGGCTCCCTCATCAGTCTGCTTGTTGTTTCCACTCGTTGTCTACTTGCTGTGTCCTTTCGTTGTGTCTGCTCATCTTCTTTAGGAGGCACTGGCAACCAAACGCGGGACCTCCCATGTGGGTGGCAGGTGCCCAACTGCTTGAGCCACATCCGCTCCCTGCTCGTTTGCTCATTGCGTCAGCTCGTTGAGTCAGCTCGTTTTCTTTAGGAGGCACTGGGAACTGAACCCGGGACCTCCCATGTGGGAGGCGGGCGCCCAAATGCTTGCGCCACCTCCGCTCCCCAACATCTTACTCTTTCCTTCCATGAACGTGGACTGCCCTTCCATTTATCTAGGTCTTCTTTAGTTTCCTTCAACGACGTTTCATCGTTTTCCACGTTCAAGTGCTTTACATCACTGGCTGAACTTATTCCTCGAGCTTTGATTTTTCAGCTGTGATTGTAAGGGGGGTTTTCCCTTGGTTTCCTGTTGGGATCACGTTAGTGTCTAGAAGCACCGCTGGTGCTTCTGAGTCGGCCTCGTGGCCGCTTTCCAGCTCCGGCAGCGCTGTCCGTGTCCAGGCTCTCCCTCCCGGAGAGGGTTTCCGTCCCTCTGCCCTCTCTGCTCTAGCATGCGCGCCCCAGCGGATTCCATTTGCTCAGCTCTGCTGCTCGCTCGGGGCTCCCCTTCCTCTGCCTCTGGTAGCGTCCACGGTAAGGTCTCGCGCCCCAGCGATCCAGCTGGGAGCGGCGCTGAGAATGCCCGGGGTTTGTTTCCCGCCCCAGCGTGTGGGGCCTGGGGCGTGCGCCGCCTGCGCCCAGCTCCGCTGGTCTCCGTCTCCTGGCCCTTCCGTAGCTGCTGCTCGCTCGTCCGGCTCTCAGGCCACGCGGCCCCCTTGTCAGGCTGCGCAGGGCCAAGCCGCAGGCCTCCTCCCGCCTCTGCTGGAGCGTTGTCTCTGGTCCAGGTTTGCGGGGTGTCCAGCCGGCCTTGTCCTCCACAGCGCCACGCGAGTGGACGCGAGGGCTCCGTCCTTCAGCCTGGCGGCCCCCCGCGGCTCTCCTCGGCCTCATCCTTGAAGACAGTTCCACCGACGTAGAAACCTCGGTCACATCACTGCCTTCTTGCCCCTGTGGTTTCTGATGAGAAATTGGCATTTCCTTTAACTAGAAAGTTGTAGGTTTACGGAAAAAGGCAGAGTTCCCATATACGGCCCCTACCCCGTCGTTACCACCTTGCGTTTTTACAATTGACGAAAGAACGTTACCATAACCGTACTATTAACCGTGGCCACGGTTTCTGTTAGGTTTCCCGTCTGTGTTTTTAAGTTTTCACTCTGGTAACGCACACACGGCCCAGGATGGCCCCCTTAACCACATTCAGCTGCGCGGTTCAGGGCTGCTGGCTGCGCTCGCCGTGCCGTGCTGCCGTCACCGGCGTCCCTCACGGAGCTGCTCCGTGCCGCGGGCAGGATGCCGGGCACTTCTCACGCTCGCTCCCGTTCCCCAGCCCGCCCAGCCCTGGAAGCCCCCACTCTAGTCGCTTCACGAGCTGCTTAGTGATTCCTTTCCCGCGGGGTCGTGCCGTACCTGCCCTTCCGTGTCTGGCTTCCTCGCCTCCACCTGACGGCCCAGGCTCATCCGTGCGGAAGCGTGAATCACGCCTCACTGCTTGTTAGGGCCGGCTGACGCCCCAGCTCCGGATGGAGCCCGCTCTGCGGCCTGGTCCTCTTAGTGGGCGCTGGGCCGCCTCCCTCTGGGCAGCGGTGGACGCACCGGGGATCGAGCCGCTGTACAGAACCGGGCGTGCAGGTGCCCGTGTGGTCTCCTGCCTCATTTCTTTTGGGTATAAACCCAGGAGTGGGGCTGCCAGGTCACCTGGAAATTCTTGACAGTACTTGCCTTTCCGAGGAAGCGCCAGACTGTGCTCCACAGAGGCCGCACCGCTTGGCATTCCCAGCAGCGGGGAAGGAGTGCTCCCCTTTCTCCACATCCTCTCCAGCACTCGTAACCCTGTTTACCGAGCAGCAGCCGTTTCAGTGGGTGTGAAATGGTTTCTCATTGTGGTCGTGACTGATATTTCCCTATCGGCTAATGATGTTGAGCAAATTCCGCGTGCCTTTCTGGCCGTCTGTCTACCTTCTTTGAGGCAATGTCTGTTCAAGTCTGCTGCCCATTTTTAAACTGGGCTGTTTGTCTTTTAGCTGCTCAGTTGTAGGATTTCTTTGTATGTAACGGATGTTTAACTCTTCTCAGATACGTGGGTTCCAAACGTTTCCTCCCATTCTGCAGGTTGTATTTTACTTTCACGAGAAAGTCCTTTGATGCACAAAAGTGTCTAATTTTGACAAGGGCCCACTTACCTGTGCATTTTTTGTTGGCTGCCGCGCTTTGGGTGTGAAGTCTCAGAGAGCGCTGCCAGCGCAGCGCGCCGGAGGGGCTTCCCGGCGTCTCCCCCTGCGAGTCTCGCGTCTGCGTCCTCGATCCAGTTTGAGTCCGTTTCCGTGTGTGGTGTGAGGCAGGGCTCCTCCTCTATTCTCTGCAGGTGGTCGTGCGGCTTTCCCGGCACCGCCGGTGGGGAGACCCCTCGTTCCCCACGAGTGGGCTTGGCTCCGTGGCCGGGGCCTGGTTGGCAGTGGTGTGACGGCCTACTGCTGCGCTCTCACTTCTGTTCCTTCGTTTCTGTACGTCTCTCCTCGTGGCCGTTCCTTCTGGGTGTTTTGTTTGTTTGTTTCCAGGAGGCACCGGGGATTGAACCCGGGACCTCGTACATGGGAAGCAGGCGCTCAACCGCTGAGCTACACCCGCTGCCCAGAGTCGGTTTTCTTGTTTGTTTTTAGGAGGCACTGGGGAGTGAACCCGGGACCTCGTACATGGGAAGCAGGCGCTCAGCCACTAAGCTACCTCTGCCCCCCACGCTGTTTTTTGGCTTTTTAAAAGCCATTCTTTATTCTTCTTTATGATGCCGTGGGTTTGGCTGGGAGGCGCGTCCGCTGTTTCCACCTGGACTCAGGCGTGCGGCTGCACTCGGCTGGAAGGCCCGCTCAGCTGGAAAGCCCAGAGGCCTCTCTCGCAGGCCTGGCGGCAGGGGGGCTGCTCGGGTCTTCTCCGTGGGCCTCACCCTGCAGGAGTCTGACCCTCCCTCTACGCACACAGCACCGCTTCCGCCGCCCTCTCCTGCGGAACCAGCCCCGAGGCCAGCCCAGATTCGGGCGGCAGGGAAGGAGGCTCCCCGTCTTCCTGGGATGCCCCGGGATCGAGCCAGGACCTCGAATGGAGAGGGGCGCTCGGCCCCTGAGCCCCCCCTGCCCCCCGCGCTGTTTGGTTGCTGTGGCTTCTTTTTTTTTTTAAGATTTATTTATTTTATTTATTTATCCCCCCCTTGGTGCTTGTGCTGCTGTGTCCATTCGCTGCGTGTCTTCTCTGTGTCTGCTTATCTCCCCCTTGCTGTGAGGTCTTGCCGCATCAGCCCATGACGTCCCGCGAGCCGGCCTGCCCTCACAAGGAGGCCCCCGGAAGCGAACCCGGGCCTCTCATATGGTAAACGGGGGCTCCGTCCACTGAGCCACACCCGCCTCCCCTGTGGCTTCTTCGTAGTAAGTCACAAGGTCGGCAAGTCTGAGTCCTGCAGCCTCGCTCTCGTTTTCAAGATGGGCCTGGCTGTTTGCGGCCTGTTCCCCTTCCACGTAAATCTGCTGATTGGCTTTTCTGTGTCTGCCGGGAAGGCTTTGGGATTCTAATTGGGATCGTGCTGAATCTGTAAATCGCTTTGCATAGAATTGACACCGTGGCAATAGCTAGTCTTCCGGTCCCTGAACAGGGACTGTCCTCCCACCCATGTAGGTCTTCTTTGATTTCTTTCAGCATTGTTTTGTGTTTACTGTGTGTCAGCCCTTTGTATCCTTGTCTAGATTTGTTCCTGGGTATTTGATTCTTTTAGTTATTGTAAGTGGGATTTTTTTTCTTGATTTTGTCTTCAGGTGTTTCATTCCTGTTAAATTAAAACCACTGTTAGGGAGCGGATGTGGCTCAGTGGTTGAGCTCCAGCTTCCCATCTGCAGGGTCCAGGGTTCAAACCCCAGCCCCGGTACCCCAAAGAAAAGGGAAAAAGAAAAGCACTGTTGATTTTCGTGTGTCGGTCTTGTACCTGACATTCGCTGCATTTGTTTATCCTGAGCTTTGGTTGGATTTTGCAGGGTTTTTGCCGTGTTTGGATGGCTTTTCTCTCTCTCTCTCGTCTCATTCTAACTAGAACTTCAGGACAATGCCGCATAACGGGCGACGGCCTTGTTCCCGACCTCAGGGAAAGAGTTCAGCGTTTCCCCACTGAGCAGGGTGCTGGCTGTGGCTCTTTCGCATGTGCCCTTTATCATATTAAAGGAGCTTCCCCATGTTCCTGTGCCTTTTCTGCGTCAGTCGAGCCGATGGCGTGCTTTTCCCTTTCTCCTGCTAACGTGGCGATGCTCGTTCATTGATTTCCCGACGCTGAGCGGCCCTTGCACGCCACGGGCGGAGCCCAGCTGGGCGTGGGGTACAGGTGCCGTCAGGGCCGCCTCGAGGGCTTTGCGTTCGCGTCCAGAAGAGATACTGCTCTGTAGTTCCCTTTTCTTGTGGCGTTTCCGCCTGGAATTGGGGTGGGGGCCTCACAGCGGCTCCAGGAGCACCCCCGCTCCAGTGCTGGGGAGAGCGTGGCGTCCCCCGGAAGCCCCCTGGTGCTGGCCTCCCTTCCGGGGAGGGCCTGGGCGACGGACTCTCTCTCTCCTCGTGGCTCCTTGGCTGAGGGGACCTTGGTCTGTGGGCGTCACCTTCTCGCCCTCGACGCCGACCTCCGGAAGCCCCCGGGGCTCTCTGGGCAGCCCCCCGGGAGGGGCCCGCGTGGGGGGGGCCTAGGACGCGGGGGTCCCCACTAAGTGGGGAGGGGCGAGGGGGCGAGGGCCTGACCGGGGCTTCCTCCCCCTGCAGGTTCGTGCTGGCCGCGGGCAGCGCCGTCTTCGACGCCATGTTCAACGGGGGGATGGCCACGATGTCCACCGAGATCGAGCTGCCCGACGTGGAGCCCGCCGCCTTCCTGGCGCTGCTCAAGTGAGCCTGGGGGCTGGGGGCTGGGGGCAGTGGGGGCGGGGGCGGGGGCCGGCGCCGCGGCGGCCTGGGCCCTCCTTCTGGAAGGTGCCGGCCTTTGGCTCGTCCGGAGCCGGGTTTTCTGAAGTCAGGAGACGTGGCCCGTGGCCGAGCCGGGCCCCTTCCCCAGCCCAGCGCCCTTCCGTCACCACGCCCGACGCGCTTCTGGGGCCCGGAATCCGCCCCACGGCAGCCCCCTTCTCCTTCTCCCGTTTCTCGGCTGAGGTGCAGTTCCCACCCCGTGAAGTTCACCCCTTTAAAGCCTGCGGCTCTGGCTCGAACACGTCCACAGGGTGTGCGGCCATCACAGCCCCAATCCCAGGACAGCCGATCACCCCAAAAACGTCCCGTGCCCGTGCGCAGCCGCCCCCGCCCCGGGCGCCCGCCTGCTGCCTGGCTCTGCCGCTCTGGGCCTTCCGGCCTCGCCACTCAGCATCGCCTTTCCTGCTTTCTTTTTTAAGGATTTATTTACTTTTATCTATTCCGTCCCCCCCCGCCCCCCGTTTTTGCTGTTTCTGTGTCCACTCGCTGGGCAACTCTCTGTGTCCGTCTCCTGCCCTCTCTTCTCATCCTTCTCCTCCTGTCTTCACTGGGATTCGATCCTGGGAACCTCCGATGTGGGAGAGAGGCGTCCTACCGCCTGCACCACCTCGGTTCCTGGTTTTTTGGTGCGTCTCGTCTTGGCCCTCCCTTGTGTCACTCTCCTGTTACGTCCACGGGGCCTGGTGGCCCGCGCACCCTCTATATTTTTCTTTATTTTACCGGGAGGTCCCAGGGACTGAACCCAGGTCCCCCCATGTGGGAGACGGGCGCCCAGCCACCCGAGCCGCGGCCGTCCCCCTGGATCACATTTCGAGCTTCCCCGTGTTGCAGCGCGTACGAGGCCCCACCTGTCTCATGGTTATTTTACTTTAAATGTGGTGAAATGTTCACAACAGAAGAGCGTCTTTAGCCACGTTCCGTGGCCGATGCTCTGGACCTCCCGCTGCCGCCTGGCCCCGAGGCACAGCCCCCGCCGCCTGCGTGGCCCCTGCCCCCCTCTGCCCCCTCCTAAGCACTGTCCTGCTCTGTCTGTGGCTTGGCTGGTCCCGAGTGCCGCACGTCAGGAATCACACGGCCCTGCTCTCTTGTGCCTGGCTTTCACTCAGCGTGAAGTCTTTGGGGTTCACTCTGCAGCCCCTGCTTCGGGACTGTGGCCCTTTTACGGCTGCGTCGTGTCCCTCTGGTGGACCCCACGCTGCTCCGTCCCCCGTGGATGGGCGCCGGGTGGCGTCCCCTCCGGCTGTAGTGGCTGTAGGCAGCCGTGGGCAGGCGGCTGTCTGCCCGGGTCCCCGCTCTCAGTCCTTGGGGTCTCTGCCGGGCCTTGGGGACCCTGTGGTTAGCTTCTGAGGGACCCCTGGGCTGTTCACGCTGTCCTTTAGGCCAGGCTCACGGTGGAAAACAAAACCGCTGGGGCCCTCGTCAGGAGCGTCAGGAGCGAAACGGCGCCAGCCTTTGGCGCTGCCCCCGAGCCAGCGTGGGTGAGCTTGTGGGGGCAGAAGCCCCCGTGCGCCCCATGCTCCGCGACCCCTGCTTTCCTCTCGGCGCCCAGAGGCCTCTCCTTGCCGGGGGCCGCCATTCCATTGCGTGGACGCGCAGGCCTTGAGCTCCGGCTGCTTTTGCCAGCCCTTCTTCCCGGTCACACGGCTCGTCAGGCTGCTCCCTTAGACCAGGGCCCGGCAAAGTCGCCTCGCAAAGGGCCAGCTGGTCAGTGTGCCCAGCGCTGGTCAGGCTCGGCTGCCCCGCCTGCGAATGAAGTGGGTGCCTGTGTACCAATAAAACTTTATTTAAAGCAGCTGTAGCGGTTTGATGTGGTCTATGAGTTCCAAAAGTTGATACTGAATTACGTTTGTAAGCTGGTCTGTACCTGGGCGTGATGAAAGTGTGACGCGGGCTTCGACTGGGCCACGCCAGGAGGACGTGGAGTCCCGTGCCCTTGGTGGGTGGGCAATCAAAGGTAAAAGACAGGGACAGAGCTGGAGCTTTGATGCTGGAGCCCCGGGAAGTGGAACACGGAGGAGCTTGGTCATGAGGAAGAGAAGGCCCTGGGAAGAGAGACGAGCCGGTTGCCTGATGGTCTACACTGGCCTTGTGGCGAGAACAAGCAGCTGAGCCCACGGAGAATCGAGCCCCAGGGAGAGAGGAGCCCGGGAGCCTGGACCCCGGCAGGCGCGGCAGCCGTCTCGCCCCAGCACGTGGGAAGCAACCTGTGCTTTACGGCCCGGTAGCTGTGAGCTTCTGCCCCAGATAAACGCCCTTCACAAAAGCCCGCAGAGCTCTGGTGCTCTGCCCCAGCGCCGCGTTGGCTGGTAACACGCCGTGAGTGGCGGCGGGCGGGGCGCCGGCTCAGGCCCCTTCCTCCCTCCCGAGAGCTCCCGCCGCTTAGGCTCTCACCGCTGCCGCGTGGCGGTCTCTCCCGGAGGGTTCTGGGCCGGCACGGGGCAGAGCGGCACCCCGGCTCCCCCGCGCCGCGACAGCCCCAGGCGTGGCCGTGGCCGTGGCCCTCCTGTGTGTCACACGCAGGAAACCTTGAGAGGCGCCGGCAGGAAGGAGCCGCCGCTGCTCGCGCTCCCGAGTTTGCCTGGGCGAGTCGAGGGTCCATTTCCAGGGGGGGCTTCTGTCCCCACACGCGTCTGAGCGGCACCCGCCTGGGGGCCCTGCGGGCAGGAGGGTGCTTCACGGCAGACGTGCACGTGGTGCGTGGCTGCCGCGTGGCGCGAGCTGCCCCGGGGCCTCCGGCTCTTCCTGAGACCGGCCTGTGGCCCACGAGGGGCCCACCCTTCCGGAAACGCGTCGGCTGCCCCTCGCCCTGGACGTGCTCCGGCCGCTCGCCGGGGTGCCTCCCAGCGGCTTCTCTCCCGGGGCCAGCGGCCAGGAGCCGGGACGGGGCTCTCGGGGCCGCGGCCGAGGGCAGGGCTGCCGCCCCCCGGGGGCTCCGGCCTTTTCGGGCTCCAGAGGCGCCGCCTTCTCGCTCGGCTCGCGTCCCCACGTCTTCCCTCTGCCCGCAGCCCGCCTGCCCCGCTCTTAGGGCTGTGATGCCGCATTTCCACGGCCTTCCGTCCGTCCGTCCGTCTTCTGGACTCCTCGGCGTAGGGCGTGGACGTCCCGCTCCTCGCCCGCCAGCGCTGCCGCGCGCCTCTCCTGAGGACAGGGATTTCCACGCGCCCACGTGTCCCCGCGGCGCGGGTGCGAGTCAGGAAACGCAGGGCCCGCCCCGCGCTCTGCCCCGCTCCTGCCGCCTGAGGACGTCCCTTCGAGCCCCTTCGCCTCCGTCAGAGCCGTGCGAGGTCTCTAGCCCCCTGCCCAGCGTCCCCCGTGGCCGCGGGGTCGCCCTCAGGCGCCGTCGGCTGCTTGCTCGCGCCCTGCCCAGAGCGCCACCGCCGTCCTCGCAGGGGCTCGGGCTGCGCTTCCCTCTCCCTGCGTCTCCTCTGCTGGTGCGGCCTCGCCACGCGCCATCGGTCGGTCTGCCGGGCGCTGCTGCCCCTCCCGGGCGCTGTCGGCTGCTGGTGCTGCCAGGCTTGTCCGCTCCGTTGAGGGTGTGGGTCGTCGGTGCTCGGAGGCCCCTCTCCTCGCCCGCTGGGTGTCTGCGGGGCCGGCACAGCCCCTGCGTCGTCGGCAAAGGGCTCCGCTGCCACGTGGCAGAGCTCTGCGGGCAGAAGCGCAGTCGCAGGCCCTGGAGCCTAGGCCTGTTGCCGCGAGTGGAGCAAGACGGCGGGCGGTGAACGCGGGGGTCCAGCCGCCGCCTCCTCAGGCCCCTGGTCCCAGCTTCCTCCAGTGCCGGCCCCCGGCTGGCGTGAGGCTCGGCTCTCCCGGGGCTCTGCCCTCGCCACAGGCTCGGCTGTGGACTGCCGGGCTCCCCCGCGGCCTCGGCCGTGCCCGCCAGCCGGCGCTGTTCCTGTGCTCGGCTCCTGCGCGCTCGCTTCCCGGGCTCCAGCACCCGCACTCCGCGTGCCCGTCCGCTGCGCGCCGAGGGGGCAGGGACTCGGCGTCCTGCTGGGCGGCCCTCCAAGCCCTGGGTCCATCTAACCAGGGGAAAGGGACCCTGCACCCCAAAGGCCTGCCGTGCCCAGGGGAGCAGCCCGTCCACACGCACGGCCCAGTGCCTGGTTCTGGGGCGCGTCACAGGCCGGCGGCCACAGCCCCTTGCCTTCCTGCGCGTGGCGTCCACTCCATGGCTCCGTCTAGCTAAGGCTTGTTGCGTCCTCATCGGAGGCTCTGCGGCCTCGGCCCCGGGGTCCCCGCGTCTGTGTGCGGGGGGCTCAGGCCGGGTCAGCGGCCCCCACCTCACGGCCTCTCGCCCCCCACAGGTTCCTCTACTCGGACGAGGTCCAGATCGGCCCCGAGACGGTCATGACGACGCTGTACACGGCCAAGAAGTACGCCGTGCCCGCGCTGGAGGCGCACTGCGTGGAGTTCCTCAAGAAGAACCTGCGCGCCGACAACGCCTT